>JADLZN010007104.1:159439-241861 GCA_018155175.1 Sinocyclocheilus anophthalmus
TCTTTCCTCGCTAGACAGTTAAGATTTAATTAAATTTAGATTTAATTTACTAGTAACTAAGCAATAGCATTCAGTAAGGATACATCTAAGATAGTTAAATTAGCTGAGACGAATTGAAGATTGAGAAACATAGAAAAAGAAAGAAAAGAAAGGGGAAAATCAGAAACGGGGATTAGGTTAAATTCAATTGCTCACAATGCACACACACATCTGTATTTAAAAGCTTCAATTAAAGAGTGTTAACCCCTCATTGTTAAAGCTATTTGGTAGCTTAGCCTAAGATGAAACTATGCTAAGTCGTGTTATCTTAGCTGCTTCAGGTGGTTTGTTTAAAACTTTGCATGTTGTGCTATGTGAAGTTAGCGTTTCCTGTGACAAGTTGTTGTCACGGTATCCAATGCATGCCAGTGTAATTAACGCTGTTTAATGTCTGTCTATGTTAAACAGGCATAGTTTTAGAACGTGGTGCTTTCAACCTTCAAGACTTGTTTCATTACATTAGCACTTCGGTGAGTGCTTCTCTAATGCAGCAATAAACTTCTTGCACTTGTTTAAATAATTACAAAACGGTTTTACTGTAAGTTAAAGCCGGTTTAAACATGTATGTAGTTATGTGTGCCTCACACATGCATACTAAGGTACAGTATTACACTTTTAATTTCACTCAGCGAGTGAAACACAGTAATGCCCACCAGGTTGCTCGGCTTATATATATACAGTCAAGGTGTAGATGAATTGCTTCAATCTAATAATAAACTATAAGGCCTTTATGCTGTAAAAAGAGGAGCAACAATAAAATAAACCTTGATATAACTGTACTGAGATTTATTCTTCAAAGAAACAATTTAAACAATAATGCAATTTTGTAATTTCTTCACTAAAGCATATTACATTATGGTATCCTGTGTGGGGTTTTTTGGACATGCCGCTGAACTGAGATTCAGACTTACGCTTTGTCAAGACAGATTTATTCTTTAATACTGAAATTAGGGTTTCTTTGTTAAAATCAGATTAACCTTACACCGATGTCATTAAGCATGAAATACATAAAGACTATTTCAATCATAATAGTGGTACCAATTCAAGCCCCTACTTTATATGCATTTAAACAAGCCAGCAAATAGGGACACCGGTCATCTGAAGTCACGTCCTATTTTAACCTGTGCTATCAAGCACACACTTTTAAGTTGACAGTTTTTAAACTCATAACTTTCGTTTTATCACGCCCGCATTCTCCACCAAAATCTGTAGCAAATCAGCTAATGGGAAATATGAATAATTAACCATAACTAGTTATAATTAACTATTCATATTTTAGATCCACTGTAGATATTTAGTTGACCTCTCAGGGTCAACTGTCTTGTCATTCTAAGAACGTTAATTTCCTGGTTAAGGGAACTAACTTTCTTACTGTACAATTCTATAAGTTTGTAATGTAAATCTGCATGATTATTGACTCCGTTTATGAGTAAACAATGAACACGTCAAGTTTGATACAAGTAAGGTTTTATTAACTACCTAAACACTTAAACTAGTCTAACATACTACATAAACACTAAAACTAGTCTAACATACACATACACATACACACACACACACATACAGTTGGTATAGGAAAGGGTTAAAGTTTAACTCAGCATAGAAAGAGGCATAAAGAATGGATTTTATGGAACACTTTGCATGTATATTCATCAGATCAAAGCCTTCAGGGATACGTCCGATTCTGAGTTCAAACACACCTTTGTAAAAAGGTGTAACTGCTACTTAATGTATCAATTAATAAGACTAAGTTGATACTTGCACGTCTCGTCTGTCTGAAAGAGAAAAACGAATTTTCCGACTGCAAATCTTAAGCTTCCCGTAATCTTTGCTGAATTCTGGCTCGATACAAAACCAGTTGAGTCATTGTAACTGATGAATGGAAAGGACTAGGCCGAAGAAAGGCCTGGCACAGATGCTTTGGTATCCTGAAGCGTTTCTCACATCTTCATCTTTGCTTCTGACCGAACCACCGACTGGGCGGGTCACATGGTTTGCCTTTTAAGGTCTGAGAAGATTCACGCCTCTCAAGATGGGCTTATCCAATTAGAAAGGCCGGAATCCCATGTGGGCGTTTTGAGATCCTGTGGAGTATATGACTATTTGTGTGGAAACATGGTACTTTAGTATATGGAACTTTGATTGAAAATACTAAAGGATCTCAGGGCACTAATATATTGCCTACATACCAACAAATAATATACATTCTTGTTTAGATCATCAGAAGGCGAATTCATAGATACTAAACAAGCTATATGTAAGGTTATATGAATGAGTGGTTTATCGTAAGCATGAATAAAAATAGTCTATAATACATCAGATTAAATACAACACAGCAATAATTTACACAATGGCCTGAAGAAAATGGGTTTTCATTCAAAGAAGGTTTTCCTATGATTTAATTAGTAGAACAGTCCATTTCTCCTGTGCATTTGTACCCCTTGTTTCTGGAGAAAGCAGAATGAGAGCCGGCTCGCATTCCACAAGGTTGTAAATGTATCGGGTTACCATGAAACCAAGGTCCTGTTCGGCGTCCTGGGGTGTTACAAAGTATTTGTGAAATCTAGCTAACAAAATATATATTGTGTGTTGGAGTGGTCCAGACGCTACAGCGCAAACATTACAATGAATTAGTTCACAAATCATGCACTTGATGCAAATCAAGGCAAAAGTTTTTTGAGGTTATACTATAGTATTGTGCAAGGAACTGTGCAAAAACGAGTCTTTATTAATCAAAAATATGTCAATGTAATCTTAATTTGTGTGAAGAAAATGGTCAGTGTTTTACCACCTCTAGTGTTCAATTTAGCTGGAAACTACAATGAATTGAATGTATACAGCATTTTTTTTTGTTTTGCAAAAATTTACATTTTTCCATGTTGCATAGTGTTGATTGTACTTAATCACTGGCACACCATCTGATAGGCAACTTTAGTTCATCATTGAGTCAAATACACTCATAGCCCACAATGTACTTTTTCTAAAGATGTAGAGTTTAGTTTCAACCCTGTTCTAACATTCTTTCCTGTATAAATCTTTGAAGACCTTGATTAATGGCTTCAGGTGTGTTTGATCAGAGTCCTGATGTCCACAAGTAATCTGTTCCTCTGACACCTAAAACCTATTTACATTACGAATGTGCTGAATATATGTAAAGCAGTGTGTCTGGATGGGCAAGATGTATTTGGATAGATGTAAATATAGATGAGAGAGGCTTGAGCACAATTTTCATTCAATTTAAAGTCTTTAAATTCGATTCCGCATTTTGACTTTTTATTCAACAAGAACACATTAAACTGGTCTAAAGTTATAATATTAGTTTTAATAATATTTCATATTATTAATATGTCTGAATATTCTATGTATATTTAAATATTCTGATTTTTCTTTTATTATTTATTTATTTTTTAATCAAGAGAAATGGAACCCTTGGGCCATAAGAGACTTTCTCAAACACCCACACACACACACACACCACCACCCACACACACACACACACACACACACACAACCAACAACACAGCACCTGTATAGATAGGATCGCTAAACTTAACTGACAACTTTTGAATGGAGTATTTATTTCATATACTTCAGAATTTTGTGAACCAAAAACACATCTCTTCCAAGAATGCTCTAATTTCACCCATTTAATTCGACACTGATTATTTTTTTAAATAATGTTGAAAATAATGTGGTGAACATTTTGTAGAATTTTATGACAATGTTATAATATTTTAATAAAAAATAACATTAAAGTTGTTAATGTTGTTCGTTGTTGTGACTACTGAAATGTCTAATCAGCTGAGAAAAATATGCTACCTAAAAATTTATTGTTATAATTAGTGAAAATGAATGTGTTAACGTTTTGTTGCTTATGGTGAACTGATTAATTCATTAATTGAGTGAAATCCTCTCTTATTATTCCACACGAACATCTTGTGGTGTGTTCAAGGTGAATTAAGATTCACAATCATGAATTAAAAAGTCAATACTTAAAATATGAATTTTGCCCAAAATTGGCTGAAACTCGGGGAAACCAAGATCAGGAGAGATGTTACATTTGGTCTCACAGCCTGTATTCTCCAGCATGATTACAGTGAAGGCTACAGAGGTCATACATGTCAGCGATGTTTCCAGCTTTCCCTCATAGCAGATATGACTTATTGCCTGTAGTTTGACAGTATTCTGTTAGTGGTCACATGACTCTGACACATTCTGTGGACTTTTACCTACAGAGACAGTCAGTGACTACCGCTGTGACCAAAAAACTCTAATGTGTGCATTCCTGTCAATCCTGGGGACAAGCAATAGGGCTTAAAATAAAACCACTCACTACTCAGTTTTTGTGTGACAGCCAATTTCACTAGTTTGGCCTTTGTTTGCTGGCATGTGTGTGCTATGTGTTACACAAAGTCCTACAAATCCCTTGTTTTCAAAACAGTATTTTTTTAATTTTGTGACAGCAGTATAAGGGTCTGTGGAATACACATATGCACATACATGAGATTCGACTTACATGGCACACTCAACTAGCCACTTCACAATATAAAATTAATGAACAGCGACAGCGTGTATGCAAAGAAAAAAAAATATTGAGAGCTATTGACAATATATTGACAGAGGTTCAAACAACACTTGCACACATATAGAATGAGATGCCCACCTTCATTTTGGCACAAAATATCATCTTAAAACCTTTGATAAATGGCTACACTATTTAATTTTGGCCTTTCATCTGAATATCAACATTTGTGAGATTTAGTCATTTGAAACAGTTTTGAGGTTAACCGATCTAATTCTGTTTCTCTGGAAAATAGTGATCTATGACATTGTATTATCAAAGTTTTTGTGTCCATTCATTAAATTACACCTTTTGGGTAAGACCCCCCAGAACTGTCACAGAAGGCCCCAAGTGGCATGTTGTTACTAGTGTTATTATTATTATTTTTTGTAATATAATACTTAATGTAATTCACCAGAGTTATTATTCAGTAATTCCATGAATTAGAAGTGCATTTCAGCCTCCGCCGCCTTTCACAAGAGTACCACGACGCATGCATGTGGTGCTGCTGATGCAGGAGCCAGCGTTCTGACGTTGAACGTCCATCTCTTTTAGTTCATCGTCTGTATATTCTAGTTCAAATAAGTAAGGCTGGGCAAAAAATTGCAAGTCATCCCCTCTGTCGTTAATTTCATGCATGTTTACAAGACTGACGATGGAAGATCATGCCCTTTCTTTCAGAACATGCAACACAACTCCTTGTTCAAGCTCTTGTTCTATCCAGGCTGGACTATTGCAATGCTCTCTTGGCAGGTCTTCTAGCCACTTCTATCAAACCGCTACAATTAATCCAAAATGCTCTGCAAGATTAATCTTTAATGAGCTGAAGAGAAATCATGTCACACCTCTGTTCATCAATTTACAGTGGCTACCAGTAGCTTCTCGCATTAAATTCAAGGCATTAATGAAAACCACCAGTGGCTCTGCACGCATTTACCTAAATTCATTACTTCAGAGTTATGTGCTCTCTATAAGCTTGCATTCTGCAAGTGAACGTTGCTTTTTTGTGCCATCTCAAAGAGGCACAAAATCACTTTCACGGACTTTTTCATTAACTGTTCCCTCCTGGTGGAATGACCTGCCCAAATCACTCCGAGCAGCTGAGTCCTTAAGCATCTTCAAGAAACGACTAAAAACACATCTGTTCCACCTTTATTTGACCCTCTAACTCTTGCACTTTCTATTCTATTTTAATTCTACTTTATCTATATTTATCATCTTTTTTTATAATAACAAAAAACAAACAAACACTAGCTTTCTATTTTTTCTATTCTAACTACTTGTTTGTCCCTTGTGTGTGGTGTATAATATATATATATATATATATAGCTATATATCATTATATATATATTATATATCTTTATATATATATACAGCTTGCTACGTGTACTGTGTTAGGCTAGCTGAGACTTGTCATTTGCACTTATATGTTGTTGCTCTTTTGTTAGTTTTGACTGCTTTTATTGTCCTCATTTGTAAGTCGCTTTGGATAAAAGCGTCTGCTAAATGACGAAATGTAAATGTAAATGTAAGAGTAGAAATTATTGAATGAAGTCATTATTTTTGTTTTCTTTGCGCATAAAAAGTATTATCGTAGCTTCATAACATTACGGTTGAACCACTGATGTCACATAAACTTTTTTCAGTTGCATTGCTGTCTAGTCAGAAAGCTCTCGGGTTTCATCAAAAATATCTTAATTTGTGTTCTGAAGATGAACGAAGGACTTAAAGGTTTGGAACGACATGCCCGGTGATTACTTAACTGATAAGCATTTTTTTTGGGTGAACTATCTCTTTAAATATTATTTTGTCAGTATATAAGAACAAAATAACTTTTCAGATTAATTTCTGAATGGTTGTTTCAGTATTTTACATTAATGCCCTTAAAATATAAAAAATATTACATGCCTCTTACATTTTGCGCTATGGCAACTACACTGTAAAAAATATTTTTTAAATAAGACAAAGATTGGAGTATGTATTAAAAGAAAATACTATTTTAGTTTTTCTGCTTAAACATTTCTTATTTATTTCATATATGTGTTACTTGCCATTTCTTTTCATTTGTAATTGAGAAATTTACTAGCTATTTTTGGATGAAAATCATTTCTACAACATTTTTCAAAGAGTAATTCAGCAAAGGATTCTATTTATTTCATTAATAACACACTGGCCGTTGCATCATCATCCTGAACATCCTAAACTTATCTATATCTCTATATCTATATCTATATCTATATCATGTTACAATTTAATAAGAAATACATAGTGTTCTTGAGGGGGAGATCTTCCTCCATCTTACTCCACTCACTAAATTACGATTAAATACCTACACAATCAGGTGTCGTGGATACTGAGTGGAATCCTGTCCAGAAACTACCCACAAGCCATATTTTGAGACAGCATTTGGCCCCATGTGGCAGCATGTAGCCCTTCTCTCGCTTTGAGACAATTGATTGCAGGGCTGCCTGCTTGTCCTTTGGGACCGAAATAGGGATGGGGTATCAAGGCCACTTGAATACTAATGAAATTCAGAGAAATGTATTGCTGACTGTTGTGTCCTAATTAAAGGGAGCTACATGAGTGTGGCGAGGAGCTTGTTGGTCCGCAAGGACTCTGTTAATCAGAAGTCTCCTTCGGTGTGAATTAACAATAGATTGCATTGAATTACCTGGGCAGGGGAATTGATGATGGGCCCAGGGAGGGGTGTTCCTCTCTTTATGCACTTTTTCTAGTGTGAAAATAATGATCTCTCTCCCTCCGTGACTGCCTCATCTCAGACACGGGTCTACAAAAACATGCCAAAAATAAGTAATTGCTGTCTGTGAGAGTGCACCAAACACACCACACACACACAATGCATGTCTCGTTGTTAGCGTAATCTAAGAGAAATTATAATTCTGATAAGATTTGTGCATCAGACTGGCAGGTGCATTGTGAGAATTGCCCAGTCACAGCATGGGCGGTGCTACCCACAATGCACAGCAGTGGCAGGCATGCAGCCAGCCCTAATTCTCTGGGCTTTTGATACCTGATGTTATAGTATTGTGCTAAACTCAGCAGCACTGTAATTGGGAACCCCCTCAACTGGCTGCATTACTGCATCAATGCACTGCTGCTTTGACATGCAAAATAGACAGATTTAACACTTATTCAAAAGATGGCATGAACGTTTATGTGAAATGATCTGTACTGACAAAGTACAAGTATTGTCAATTATTGACAAAGTATTTACAAAGACTGATACACCAAAATTCATATAGATAAATATGAAATTGTTACGTAGTGAAGTGACAAAGTGCAGTTCAGTTAGCATCTCAGAAAAGCAGTCATTTTGTATTTTTATTTTAAAAGTGTAACAATGTATTTTAGCAGTCAGATAAAATAGTAAGTAATAAAAGGTGTTGATATTTTGTGCATTCATCACAACTGAAATTGAAGGTCAAGCTGTACACATTGCATTGTGGGGTAATGCATTCCCTGGAGTACATATGAGGGTAAGTAAGATGGGAAAGGTTAAGATGAAATTCTACAGTCTTCAAGAGGGTTAAAGTAACACAAGCAGGTATTAAAATGCTATAGATTTTAGGATTGAATAATTTGTGCAGAGATTAATATGTTTCTGGCATGTTGTATGTTTGGCATCAATTCTTTTAGTCCTAACTGATGCAGTGTAGTTGTGTAGTTTTTTTAATTTTTCAAACAGCAATGTTGGAAGGCGTACTAATGCCCATATTCTAGGATGGCGGGGTTCATCGGCTCAAAGCGTGATTTAGTGAGCATGAGGAATCATTTTCACAAATAAACTGGCCAGAGTTGTGACCTTAACCCCATTGAAAGTCTTTTCAAGAAGTTGTGCAACATACTCCATTAGGAAGGGCCTGATCTTCCTGATGTTGTGCAATGCAAACCTGCATGATCAAGCTGTCTTTGCTATGTGGTCTTTGAAGGTCAGCTGTTCATCATAGATTACCCCAAGATTTCTGATTAAATTTGATGGGATAATTGTTTATGAACCTAGCTGGATGGTGAAATTGTGCTGTAGTTGGATTGGCGGGGAAGAAGAGAAGCTCAGTCTTTGCAGGTTGAACTGCAGGTCATATTCTTTCATCTATGCCGAGATGAGTTTCCACCAGGCAGTCGGAGTTTCATGCAGCTATCATTGGATCTTCTGGTTGAAATGAAAATTAGATCTGTGTGTCATCAGAATAGCAATGATAGGAGAAACCATGTGCATGTATGATGGATCCCAATGATGTAGTGTATATGGAGTAGAGGAGGGGTCTAAGGACTGATCCTTGAGGAACCCCTGTGACCAGTTGATGTTCTTTGGATACCTCTCCTCCCTAGGCAACCCTGAAAGACATTCTTGTGAGGTAAGATTCAAACCCAGTGATAAGAGGATGGACAGACGGATCTGATGATTGATGGTGTCAAAAGTGGCAGATAGAGCTAGCAGTATGAGAAAAGATGATTTAGAATCAGCTTTCACAGTCCACAGGGATTCAGTAACCGACAGTATTGCATTCTCAATTGAGTAGCTGCTTTTGAAATCTGATTGGTTAACGTTCAGTTGGTTATTCTGTGAAAGGAATAATGATACCTGGTTAAAAACAACTCGTTCAAATTTTTTTTTTCTATGAAAGGAAGGAGAGAGACGGGTCTGTAACTTACGGGTGCAGAACAAGTTAAGAAGTGTTTCATGTTTTTTTTTTAAGCAATGGGGTTCCCTGAGCCTGCTGAATGTGTTGGGGAAAATGCCTGAGAGAAGAGATGTGTTGATGATGTGTGTGAGTGTTGGTAAAAGTGTAGGAGAGATTGTTTGGAGGAGGTGTGAGGGGATTGGGTGTAGAGGGCATGTTGTAGGATGACTGGAGATAAGAGGAGAGAAGGAGCAGAGGATATTGTTGGCTGTGGATGTGGCCGGAGTTCCTCTGTGTATGGAGATAAAAACTGACTGGTTATAGTTTTGTATGTGAAGAAACTGGTAAAGTTATCAGCTGTTAAAGACGTGGTGGGAAGTGGTGGAGGCGGGTAGAGGAGAGAGTTGAATGTTTTGAAGAGTTTTTATGTGTTTGAACTGCTGTTGATTTTGTTGTGAAAATATGAAGTTTTGGTAGTGTGGACCCTGACAGAAACAGTTGAATGAAGAGAAGTTTTGGTAGTGTGGACCCTGCCAGAAACAGTTGAATTAAGAGAAGTTTTGGTAGTGTGGACCCTGATATAAAAAGATGAATGCAGAGACTGATACATACTCAGGTCAGATGTAGCTTTTGATTTGTGCCATTTTCTCTCTGCAGCCCCGAGTTTGGACCAGCATTCATGGAGAGCTTTGGATAACCAGGTGTTAGGGGGAGTAGCACGCGCCAGCCTGGAGGGGAAACGACAGATATATATACAGTATAGCATAGTGCAAGGCCCAGTGCGAGTTAGTGGATGTGAGTCCCAAACACCTACCACCCTCTCTGTATATGCAAAATCACTGAATAATTGTATAATTGTTAAATTTAACTGAATTTAAATTCTAATTCAGCAGAGTTTGTGCTAGTAATGCTATTACTAGTGCATTCCCTTCAGAGCTAGATGTGATCTGCCTTGTGAAAGGGATATGGTACATTTATAGTAAGCTTCAGAACTGTTTGTCAGGAGCATCATGAAGGAGTTTCCTTTGGCATGTTGTTGCACACAAGCCTAAAATCAGCATGTGAAAATGCAAGTGTCAGCTGGAGTGGTTGAAAGCCTACCACCACTGCTCCGGTGCAGTGAAAATACACTCTCTGGAGTGATGATTTATGTTTTACCATATGGCTGTCTGATGGACGAATCTGGGTTTGGCAGATGTCAGATAAACACTACATGCCTGAGTGGCTAAAACCAACTGGAAATAATTATAATAATAGATTCAGCCTGTTCAAGTGTCTTAATTCTGCTGAAGGAAAATCTTTTCTAGATGCTTTTCCAAATTGGCGACAATATTTTGTGATGCCGCCCTTTGATTCAAGGGTGAATTTTTTTTATTTTGTAAAAAGGCACATTAAATAAAATCCTTAAAAGTAGTCGCTATTTAGACTGTTCATTTAATTTGGTATACAAGTGGTCCCTAGTATGCTTTTCCCTGTTTTTTTATGTTAGCTATTGTGTAATTTTGCTGTTTGAGCATAAAAAAGATCTACGAAGTTACAAAAGCTCAAAGTCCACTTCAAAAGGAAATATTCTTTTGAACAGAAATCACTTTTCAAAAACTACATGAACGACCTCGTTGGGACTACAACGCATATTTTCCGGGATTTGTGAATGGGACGAGACCTGGTTGAGCTGGACTAGAGAAGGCAACGAGTGTCATCACTATGTCGGAGACATGCTAGCTTTCCCAAGGCAGATGAACTTAGAGTGGTTACAATCATCCTGGTTTAAATCGCGCTCAAATTGATTTGATTTTGACGCAATATTCACACTGAAGCTTGCAGGTGGCTATTGTAAGGGGCATGACATTTCCTGACCAGGTGTCGAGTGGTGCCAATCACAACACCAGAGTATGTGAGTGGAGTGGAGCGGCAACATTTCCCCTCCGCTCTCCGAGCATTTAATAATCACTCCGCTCCAGGTTCACCATTTCCCGCTCATGCTCCACTCCGCTCTTACTGATATCAGAAACACCGCTCTGCGGCTAAAGCATTTCAGTATGTTTGAAATATCACAGATCTGTTCATAACGTATATTAGAAAATAAAATAAATAAAATAACAGGAAAGTTTCAAAGTGGCTTATTGGAACAATAGTGTGCAAACTTTTTTCCTACCACATGACAAGCTAATAACATGGTTGTCAGCATTAAAAGAAGGCAGGCCTTCATTTGATACAGAAACTATTCAAGCCGTTCATGCCAGCCAGCCTGTGGAGAGAGGTGTTGTAATAATGTAAATTATGTGAAAAATTATGTGTTTTTCGAATAACCTAGTATGAGGGCCTGTTCTAGTACACCCCAAAACAAAATCACGACTTTGTAAAAGAGCCTAATAGGACCCCTTTAAAACATATTAAACCTACCCAGTCAATATACATTATACGGTTTTTATTATTATTTTATTATCACATTTAAAATTGACAAATACATTTTAATTTATTATTGTTGCTGTTATTGTTTATACATAGATAATTAAAATAATACATGAATAACTCATAATCAAGTGTTAAGTTTGAATTATATTTATTTATTGTGAATGTCACTTGTAATATGAAGGTATCAAATATCAATTCATTAATTCAAAAACAAAAATGTAAAAAAAAACATTAAAGTACATAAATTGCTATTCAATTTAAATAGGCATATTTAAAATGTTTATTTAATTAAAGTTTAAGTAGTTAAATGTAACAGTACAGTAATACATTAATAGCAACAATGATAATAATAATAATTATTATTATCATCATCATCATCATCATCATCTAGCATTTTAAATTGATACTTAAATTGATATTTGTTTGTTTTTAAAGCATTGGCCAGCTGGTTTTCTTCATGCATTTGTCAGCCGAGTTAAAATGCCATTGGATAGTTCACAAGTGGGAGCACAAATTAACTTTCTATTCTAAAATGCTGCTTTTAGGTTAGTAAGGAAAAGTTAAAACAGACCTCAACCCCGATGAACACATTTGAGACAAATTGAACTCTACTGCAGATCACCCAACATCAGCGTCAACCTCACCTCTACTCCTGTATTTGCACAAATGCTCCAGTATCTGGAAGCAGGGAAGAGGGAAACACTGCTACAGCAGCATAAGGAGGCTGACTCTATATTAATACCCCTTAATTTGGGTTAATATGAATGAATGTATATTGTCCCTCTACATTCTGTAATTCTGCTTTAAGACTGTGGTCATATTGCTGATGTTTCTTACAAAACTAACCTGCCCTGCAGTTGTACTCTTGAATCTAATTCTCTGCTGCCTTGTCACAACACTCACACTTTATTACCTCGGCTGTCCTGCACTGACCGCTGCTGCACTGCAGCCTAATAATTTCTCAAAATACAGATGGCATTCATCTGATAAACACAGTAAGGCCAAATGAAGTCTGTATGTCAGCAGCCTTTGACTCACTGTCTCCTTTGAGCCAAAATCTCTCTGTCTTTCATCTGTTAGATACCGCACCCTCGCACTGAATTACATCTGAACATACTCTGGTAAATGCCAAGAATGCCAGAGCTGAAATGTCAGAGTAATAGGTAGGTTCACAAGCACAATGTGTTCAGAGTGTGAGTGAGCATATTTGAGGGAGGGTTCAAATGTACCGTACTCAAGGTGTGAAAATGCCCTAAAGGTTATGCTACTGAAAGGTTAGGCCGCAAAACTGCATCTGTGATGTGCAAAATTGAGAAATGTAAATCCACAAGGGAAATTGGTTTAGTTTGGTTTCGTTATTTTGATGAGTTAAACTAGCGAAAAGGATAGTATCATGACATATTAATCACATAATTTTTTACAGGATTCACACAGTATACAATCATATATAATTACATTGTACTTACCATAGTTCTGTTGATTTTATAATATTAATATATAATAAATGAACACACTGTAATATATTAAGGCTGTTTAGTATAGATTAAGGCTGTTTAGTATAGATTTTTAAATTTGAAACATGAAATTTAATTTATTAATTTAATACAGAAAATATAGTTATGACCCTTTTTCTAGTAAATCTTTATTTTCGGATTTATAAAATATTTTGCACTTTTATTTTGACTTTGAATGTACTGTAAGTTAAATAACATCGCAGTCTTTATGCTGACAGTTAATAAATGTTAATTGAGAAGTGCAAGAAACTGTAGGGTGTAAAAAGTATTAATTATTAATAAAGTAACTCATACTGTAAATATGTACTGCAGTAAAAATATATTTTGTGCTCCTTTAGCTTAAACCATCTCAGTTTATGTTTACACAGTATTTTAGGAGTAATTAGTTGCTATGTGTATGAAGCTCTGCAGTTTTGCACTTGGTTTCTTTGAAGAGTTTATAATTTACATCTTCATTTCAGACTGCAAGAATGAGTCATTATTGTGCTTTTTGTTTTGATATAAATTCACTGCTACATATGCAGGAAGAACACATTCAGATTATACACATGTTAGGGAAATAAATGGCTTTGCTTAAATGAAGGGCAATGCTTATGCAACCTTTTGCAAATATGATGCATGAAAGTCTCCTTTGAAATCAACTCTGTTGTGTGGAAATGTGATAAAACGGTAAATATTCAGGAAAAAGACACAACAAAGTCACAAGAAGTCTCCAATACCTTAGCTGTATTAAAACACTGCAATAGACAAATCCACCAGTTTACCACTCTTCCTTATTTCATCACAACTTTACATAAGAAAGCCTTAGAATCCACCCAAAGGATTTGCAGTGCTTGGAAATCAAAGAAGACCCTTCGAACAGTGTAATTAGACATTTCTCTAAGGTACACCTCTAAGGAAATCTTCCCTCGATCTGTGTGGGAGTTGTAGCAGACAGAGCACACACCTTTAAATCTGCATCTTTAAATAAATAAGCCAGGGTAATGGGGGGTAACTCTAGGTAATGTGCTGGTTTAATATCAAACAACTCAGCAGAGACCGGTTTAAATTAAAGCTGTTATACACTTGATTAACCTTTTAAAAAAGATTTTTAAAAGTCTGTATGGAAACTTTATCTGTCTCTTTATCTATCTATCACTAAACAATTTGGGAGTTGAAAAGAATCCATCTATTTGTCTGCAACTGTTTCTGTTACATCATTCTTAAAATGCAACAATGCATCAGTTTCTTTGTGTTCTTTGCATCTTCTACACTTCTTTAACTTCCTCCCTTGACTACAAAGTGCTTGCAAACAACTGTCAGCTATAGCAGCCTACCCACATTTGCATGTCAGATTATTCATTCTCAAGACTAAGTTGCTTGTTGCCTTAGACAGGGCAGGGTCTCTTGTGGGGTAATGCAACGTGGCTGGGAGCAGTTGTTTCACCATACAAATTGCAAACAAACCAGAGGATGACTAAGAAGGATGAGGTCTGTTCTATCATGGGATGAATTATTCTGTTTATGTTGACTCTTTAAGCAGATGAGTAGAAACTGACTGATGCTAATATGTAACTGCATGTGTTGCTGCAGAAGATGAACAGCATCACAGCATAGAGGGATCACTGTGACACTTTTGGCTTTTGCTTATTTATTCAGAAAATGTTTAGCGTAAAGCGTTTTAGCAGTCATTATACCCAGGTTAATGGAATTTACATTTAAATGGCATATTATATGCTTTTTTTAAGTTTTTAAGTCTTTTTGACTTGCAGTTCTGATAAAAATATATGACAACGTCAAAATTTGCAAGATAAAATGTCATAACTGTAAGGTAAAAATTCACAATGACCTTTTTTTTCCAATGGCAGAAACAACTTTTCATACGGTTCTGTATTACAACATCAAATTTCAATAAAAAAAAAAATCCTTTCTATAAATTGCATTATAATCATAATGTACATTGTAATGCATTATATATTTTCATAAATATTTGTAACCAAAGTTAAAATGCATTATATTTGCAGATTCTTTGTTACATCTGAAATTGGTTGTTTGTCAT
This sequence comes from Sinocyclocheilus anophthalmus, assembly GCA_018155175.1. Lineage (NCBI taxonomy): Eukaryota > Metazoa > Chordata > Actinopteri > Cypriniformes > Cyprinidae > Sinocyclocheilus > Sinocyclocheilus anophthalmus. The sequence goes on from JADLZN010007104.1 coordinate 174,650, forward strand.
GCATTTTAATACACTGTACTTTCTAAGGTGTAACAATGAATAGATAAGTATGTTAATGTATTATAATTGTAGTTACAATTATTTTAGCTATCATAAAATGCATTATAAGGTGCATTACAAGGCACAGTTAATGCATTAAAATAATTTTATAATGCATTGTATACTGTATAAAGCATTAAAGTATTCAGGCTTTATACTATATCAAGTATTCAGGCTTCAAGTGTTACTTTAAGTAAAGTGTTACAAAGTGAATATGCTGTTAAAGTGTGCTTCACTGATTTAGATGAATGAAAATGTAATGTTATTTCATCCAGTGTGGATTTAAAAACATTCTAGAGAAAAAAGCCTTTTCGAACTTTTATTATTAAGAGTGTAGAATGTGAAGAATCCAGATTTTTAACTGTAGGATGCTGTGCACTCCTCTTTCATACAGATTAAAAGAAAATATTTACCATTTGGGCTGTATGGCTAAACTACATCTTGGCTTGTTCCAGTTTTGTTTGATTTCCCCTGAACACATTCGTTTTAATCCATTCATTTGAAGTCAATCCATGGATCTGGCATTTCTCATCTGTAGGATATCAGACCGAATCAGACAAACTAAGATTTGGTCAAAACCGAGTTGAGACACGAGGAGTCACAAAAATTCCACAGAGGCCCAAGACAGCAGGATGTCATAAATCAGACCCTGGCCCTTCTGAGGCAAGCCTAGACCTAAACCCCTGTCACAGAACAGTTTTCAACATTAAAACAAAAGAACACTTATTGACAAGTCCAAGGAGATTGTCAATTGTGGGGCAAGTTATCAAGAGTGATGGTCAAAAGAGATGCACAGCGTGACCGCCACATTGAAACATGTGATAGTGATCGCAAGCTCTACAGATTGACTTCTCCCCCCACCTCACGACAAAGAACAGACTTTCTAAAATACCTTACAAACGTATCCTTACGTCCCAACGAATGGCCAAGGAAACGTCATTCCATGTGAATTGCATCTAAATGACACTAAAGGACTCGAAGCAACTAACCATTGCTATAATCTAACCCCATATCATTGTATCCTACCCAGATGTTTAACCATCATGCTTAATCATTTATTTTGAATGTATTTTGAATAACTATTGAATAGTTTCAGAATTGCTATTCATGTTTAGTATGTATGTGTTTGAGAATTCATGCTTGAAACATTCCTTCCAATCAATTCTTGGTCAAATGTAACATATTCTCGTTATAGAAATCATGTCCAAAATGTATACTCTACCAGAGCGTGAAAAACGCAGGTCATGTGAATGATGAGATAAAAGTTGATTTATGAATGGGAAGGAGAATCATTGCAACACCCCGAGCTACAATTGTTCGAGACACCATTTGGGGTGTGTTAACCAGCCTGGTTTAAATACTATAAACACCATCAAATCGCTCCATCTTCTCATCTTCGCTCTCTTGCTCTTGTTTCTCTTGGTTCTCTTCTTCAACCCCCTTCTTTGCTCTTACTCTCCTCTTTTTAGGCATAGCTTTGAGCTATGTTTTTAGTCCTGCTTCTTTAGTTTTGGGTCGCGAGGCTCTGGCTTACACCAGCTCCTCCAAAACCATGAGGAGAAACTCCACCTGGTCTCGTCAAACTTTACTTATATTTCTATTTCTTTAGTTTGTTTTATTTTTCCGTTGAGAGTTTCGTGTTTTGATTTAAGTTTGCCTAACGCCGCATCTCCCAGAAGAGTGCTGTCTAAACTTCAACTGCAGACCACGGCTCCGCGTCGCCAGCCAACGCCCAATCTCTGGCTTCCCAAGACTGAACCTCCAGCCAATCAGCAACCTCTGGAAACCCCTTTCAGCAGACAAGGAAGGGAACCCCGCACACAGGAAAGCAAGTACCTCCAGGTTCTAGCTGAACTGGTGCATTTAATATATATTTTATACTCATTGAGGAACTCAATGCGAGGGTAAATTTAAGTGATTGATGGTTGTTTAGGTCTATGCAATTGGACATATTGCTATAAAATTGGGATTTCACTTTTTCATTCTCTTAAACTCATTATTTCCTCATTTTCTCTCTTTTTGCAACTTGTGTGAATGTGTGTGTTTGTGTTAGATTAGTTTATATTTCTTAGATTTATCCAATAAAGCCTTATTTATATGGAAAAGAGAATTATCTTGTGTTTTGTGCTTACAAGTTATTGTCTTAAACTGCCGATCTTGTTACTGGGCTAATTAATAGTGTTTTCACTATATTTTGGATATAGATATCCATTGCAGAATTGATGTCATACGGCTCGTTCACTGAATCGCTGGGCGTCTCAGTGATCAGCCGTAAAACTGTGATTCTGTCCTAATTCCCTTACATTTTATTGGTGGAGTTCCCTTTAAAATCTTTAATGATTCCCTTTGAGCTAAATTATTATTGACCTGTTTCCCTTACACATCAGTAATATTCAAATGATTCAAAATATATTTCCCTCTCTGTTAGAGTGAAATCATAGTTCACTCATGCTGTTTCTAATAGATTTACATATGTTTCCTCATTAGCAAAAATGCATGACATGGATGGGTGGATGTTTTTATACTGTATGCTCTGATGGCTCGGAATGAGGGGAAAAACCTACTCGAATATTACTGATGCAAGTAATAAGACCTCTCTGAGATGGAAGATGATGAAAATAAAACTGGAACTTATGTTTAGCTTTATGAACGCATTCCTTCACAATATGTACATATGAATAGTTGCCCTTAACATCCATAATGCCTGGCCTTCGGCAGAAATGTTGCTGCCTTGCTGGAGTATGTTAACTGCTGTGAAAATCTTATGGTGCCTTTTATTTGCATTATATAATTATTGCTAAAATGTAAGTTCAGAAAGCTGTTAAGGTCCTAATGAACTTTGAAGCATTAATTTTAAGTAAATTCGTATTGAAAATGTACTTTTACTTAACCACATGATGTGTGTATAATAGATGTCTATTTCTTTGTCGTTATGTATTCTGGTTGTCCCTGCCAACATATTATTGGCCTGACATTTTTTTCCTAACTAAAAATCCATTAAGGTGCTTCTGAATGACATATATTACCAAGTTATGGAGACCCTGAGAGTTGTGCTCTCTGCAGTGTTGTTTTAGTACAACTGACATGCTATTATAGTTTTCCTTGATTTTTTTGAATTGGTTTTTATTTTTGTTTTCTCTTTTCATGTTCATTTATGCATTTTACATTTATTTTAGTTACATTTTAATTTAGTTGTTTTTAATAAATCATAGTAGTCTACGTTCAGTTTTGGGTGCGCTAACAGTTGTTTTCGGCTTTGTACAAGATCATGCACTGGAATAATGAGCAAATTTTCTCCTTTGATTTCATGACACATAATGGGATTGTTATAAAAGCAATCTGACATCATTTTGCTCTTCTTGACAAAACTGTTCTATATAAAGCTTGATCCTTTCATTTACTACTTTAGTTTGTGTTGAGGATAGAGATGGACTGTTGAAAGGGGGCAGTATTGTTTGCTGGGATCAAATAAATGAAATAAAACAAGCGGCGTCAGTGATTTGCGTGGCATTGCTGTCAGTATTTTGGCACAAATTGCCTGTGGCCGTCCCTGGCTTTCAGCTGGGCTCACGATTTCACAGCTGCTTTTAAAGCTCTTCGCCATTTATTGAAGTGCCAGAATGCACCATTGTGGCGGGTATTTATCACTGTTAAAATGCCTGAGATGGTGAGGACACGTCTCATTCTACCTGTCACTTCCACAGAAGAGAGCCAGCATAGTCCATATTTAACCATCATACTTTCTTCCTCGCTTGTCGTTTCTTCACTCTCTCTCTCCATTTGAAGGGCCTAAACAAACTACCTGATGTTCTGAATGCTCTATTTCCCTTTAGTATGTTAGGCCAGCCTGAGAAATATTGCAGTGGAATAAATCCCTTTCCATGTGACATTTGCATCAGGAGGGGAGAATCAGTGTCAGTGGAGAGTATATGGTGCTGTCTGCAAAGCTGAAGATGTTAAAATCAACATGAAAAATGCATTTGCATTCTTAATGTTTATGGCTGTTATTCCAAATGGATTTTAAAATTATTTTTTTTAAATGTGTATTTTTTTTAAATTATATTTATTTATTTAGAAACATTACTGCAAACATGACCATTTGGTAATTTGGTCTTTCTTTCTTTCTTTCTTCACCAAATCATCAATATAGAATGATATCTGAAGGATGATGTGACACTGAAGTAATGATACTGAAAAAAAAATGTTTTTCTTTCTTTTCCCTGCTTTCCCTTATTCTTTCCACCCTCGTTTGGTATGATGTGGGCCAAATCAGAGATCATAACAGGTCAACTTTGGTCCGTATGTAATGCATATTACAGTCAATTCCAGATGGCCAAATTCCGGTTCTACTTTTTTCCTTTTTTTCGCATTCAGTGTTCTGTTACACTCATCATATTATGGAAGTATTGCAATTTAACGTTGACTTTCAGTATGTGCTGTTCTTGGTAGGTGTCAGATGGTGTCAATTTCCGTAAACTTGTATGATGATGGATTTGTTTATTTGAGTAGTAACATCCTTGTAGTCTTTCTCCAAGAAATAAACAGACACAAAATGGAACGATCTCTTTGAATGTAACTAATGGAGCCTTCATTCTATGATAATTACAGACAATTTATGTCAATTTCCTTTTCCTTAGTGTGTAATTAACTGGCCATCTACATTTTTTTTTCTGTGTACACAGAGAACAAACAGATTTTGAACAGACGAACATGAAATCTGAACTTGAGCTAACTTTTGCATTCAACTTTATGAAACTTTTGCTCCTGTCCTATATTTCAGAAACGGTGGTGGTGAAGGAAGCAGAAGCCCTGGGTGAGTCTAGAGTCTAAGTTTTATTCTGATTCAACAAAAGTAAGATGAAAAAGGCATTTGAACCTCTCGGGAATCCCATGCTCACCATCACACACTTCTGAAAACCTTTAACATGTCAACAGGAGTGGTGAAATTTTAATCCAGGATGACATTTCAGATATCTTTTGTTCCTAATCTCACCCTTATCTGCTACTAACTCACCCTTATCTGCTACTAATGGTATTATTCTCCCAGGTTTACCCATCTGACCTGGATGCTTAAAATATATATATATAGCTCTGAAAAAGATAATTCTACTGAGGGAAGAACAGTATAAATCTCACACCACACAATTTCTGACCCACATTGCCTATATCTTCTTTCAGATATTTCAGATATTTTCCCACGTGTTTTCACACAATACAGCTGATATGGATTTTGCATTTTTGAGGAACCTTGAGTGTGTAAGTACGACAACAACCATAATAATTTGAATCTACATGATTAACAAACCAGTTATAGTCCTTATGTAGTGACTTTTCAGGAATTTTAAAGCAGTGTGGTTTGAGGTATGACTGACGAGTAATTTATGTTTGTCTTACATCTGACCTTATTTAACTCAAAAACTCTTAAAAGCCCCTTAAAAATTTCCAAGGGAACTCATTGCACAGACCGATCTCATTAGTATTTGTGCGTAACACGTTCAGTTTGTTATGTTTAGATACTTTGTTAAGGACAAAATGTGAATATTGTCCACATAACATGGAAGAATTTATATAGACTGTACACAGCTTCAGAAAGTTACTTAAAAATGTTTGTTATATTAAAAAAAAAACATTTGTATAAGTTACTTTTTAATATTAAATAGGTACTTTTGAGCCTCTAACCAAACCACTACTCCAAAAAAATGAAAAACGGGTAGTACAATGTTCAATTTATTAACTACATTAGTTAACTTGAACTAACAACGAAGATTACTTCTAAAGCATTTATTAATCATTATTTAAATCATCATTATTGACCTGAGCTAACACAAACTAACAATGAACAGTTGTATTTTTAATAACTCAACAAAGATGAATAAATACTGTAAACAAAATTGTTTTGCCTTTGTTAAAATGTTCGGTAAAAGGCATTAACTATGTAACCTTGTAAAGTGTTACGTTACCAAAAGCATAATAGACAGTACAGTGACAATAATTTTAATTACAATACACTACTATTTAGAATTTTAATACTATTTTTAATCTTATGTAAAGTTATGGCACAAAATAAGTTGAGTATGGCACCAAAAATCACACAGGACAGTGTTAAACCATTATAATGTCAAACTAGGTGAATAAATGCAATAGGATTAAATATATTACTTTATTCTTAATGACTGAATACAATAAAATCAACTTATTAATTTAATTTAATAAATGTTTTGAACCTAAAAGAATTTTAGAAGAATTTGTTAGCATCTCTAAAGTTTTTCATACATGAAATACTTATATTTCAGGTGTTGCCAGCTAGTACTTAATGTATGTAGTGTTTTAGGAGAAAAACTGTTGGTGACGCTAGTGCAACACGCATTTCACACTTTGCTTAAACTCAGCCGTTCATATAACTGAATGTCAATCCAAATTCATAAAAGTTTGTTTGTTCCAGCGCAAGCTGCTTCCCTTCTGATATCTCTTTGTATTATGTACTCATTAGCAACACAACAAAAAGGTCAAAGCGAGTGAAAAGAAAATTACCCGAGAGGTTAGGGGTAGATAGAGCCAAGAAAATTACAATTGTAAATTAGCTTTGGTATTCCCCATCAAAAGCAGCCTTTATTATCTGCTATTTGGCAATGAACAAATAAGAGGATTCTTAGTCACTCAGAGGATGTGGGCAGATTGAATTTTTCATTTATTTGTTTCAATTCCGTCACCATAAAGGTTTGGCCCTCAGAAACCCCTTCATTTTCTTCTCTACTTCTTCATGGTTTTTATCTCAGCGTGCTGTATTACCACACGTGATGGTGGAAACTGGCGACCGTTATTATTCCGCCCACCTTGCATCCAGCAAAGATGCGTGAAAACTCAAGAGGAAGCTTGATTCACACCTGAGGCGTAGTGCTCCTCATCACCGATGCCATAAATTTCCATCAAGGTATTGGAAAAGGGCTTCTTGTGTCATCATGAGCCCACATTCCCACATCTGAAAACCTCTCCATGCATACGCTTTTCTTATTCATTTAGCACACCTTCCTCTTTACTCCATCAATCCTTATTTTTATGATGAAATAATTCCTCTCTAGGGCTCTTCACAACCACTCCACTGTGTCCGCCGTCATTGTACACCACATAATGTTGTTACTTTGATTGCGGCTTACTTTCAACCCCAGCGCGCAGCATCTAATGAACAATACTGACAGGAACGTTCACGGTTTGCAGAGAAGTTTAAGGTTCACTATTCACTCATTTAGCTTCATGTTACTGTAATTGAATTGCACAATACCATAAAGTTGATCGCTATGGCAACAAGGCCGGCTGCTCTTTGACTGGTGGATGCTCAAAACTCATGGCTAAGGCTGGACACAATTGTCATTTTTCATATTTAACTGTGCTAACATTAAAGGATGCTGGGATTTATTATCTCATTTTGTTCTCCGTTTTCTAACACTTCTTTCCACTTGTGCGTCTCATTTCTACATACTCTATTATTCATAAAGATATTAGTACCATGTAAAAGATGATTTTTATAAGCTGTCAGGAATCCAGCGAGGAAGTGAGAGCGCTGAGGGGCGACGCTGTTGCGTCTGTCAAAACGTAAGCCGGATGAACATTGGGAAAAGATTCATTGTCCTCCTTCCCTCTCGTTCAGAAGACCCTCAATCTGATTATATGAAACAACATCAGTGCGGTCGCAAACACAAAAGCATAACTGTCTCAGCTACCCGTCTCTGTAATAGGAATGAATTCAGAGATGCATCACTCAGGCCCAGTGGAAATAAGAGACCATTTAGCCTCAGCTTTCTCTCACACTGCCCGAATTCATCCCCATTTAGAGAAGCCTTCAACATGAGTCCAACAGCATATTAACGCAGTATTTATGACTGGCCCATTTAGGCTTCACAGAGTCCAAGGTGCCCTCATTAGCCTCTCATTAACACTGGACAAAGAGCAGAGATGTTAATAAATCCTTAATTAAATTGCATTCCTCCCTCTGGAGAAAAATGGGGAGGTTTGGTGCTAAAGGGATTAAGACGATTTTAATGATCATAATTCAGTGGCATTTCATTGCTGGTTTTTCATATAGCAAGAAAATGTTCCTTTAATATAACTAATACAAAATACATAATTACAATGAAAAATATAGATGGAGAAATGTAACTAGACAAACAATAAAAGCGACAGCAGTTGTTCGTTTTGTGGTGTATGTGTGTGTGTGTGTGTGTAGTCAGATGGTTTCTTCTCAACCTTTTTCCACCGGGGCCGCACTATGGTCCAAGTGCAAGTCTCGCGGGCCGCACGTATATCATTTACATATTACGTCAGCAATACAAACCAACCTGATTTACAATACAATACAGCAATACAAACCAAACCAACCGGAGTTTCACTTTTATGCGTGGGGGCACCCACTGACAGACGAGCCACGAGCACTTTTTTATATGAGCACTTTTCATGTTATTATGTAACCTATTCACCTTAAAAAATAAATTTAGACTGACCAATACTGCTGTACAAAAAAGAGTAAACAATAAATACATAATAAAACATACCTACTGCAGAAAGCCGCCTCTTTTTTTTTTCTTTCCAAATCGTAGAATGACCACTATCTTTCTTTGATCTTTCTTTCATCTCTTCTGATAAATTTTCAGTCAAATCGTTTTCTGTGTGCTAGTTCAGAGCTAGAGCCCTGCATTTCAGCCTGGGCCCGATGGGCCCCGACTTTTTTACGCACCTCGGGCTGGGCTTCGGGACAATTTAGTTCAGACGCGGGCAGGGCCTCGTGCCTGTTTTAGGCTTCTCCTTATTTTTATTTTTAGACATCCATCACTTAGTGATGAAAAAAAGATTGCCACCTGGGTGGAAACAACAGGAGACCGTGGCTAACCGAGACTGTGAAGACGGCTCGACTGTGTTTAGTGTCCACCAGCATCACCAGCATCAGCAGCAGCAGCAGCAGCATGCGTGCCGTCAGCGCAGCTTAAGAGTTCTGCGTTCAAATGCACGCAAAGTTTGCCGCAAAGCATCTGCAAAAGTAATTACCATAAATATGTCAGGGGGAAACAGTAAGGAGATATTTTAAAATGAAGTTGTCGATCCTGACTCGCCATCTCCACATCAGACACGCCTTTAGAGAGAAGTGCATCTTTACGAATTATGATTATATTGAAAGAGTTTTTGTTTTCGATTTGTTTTGTTTCGTTAAGTGGTAATTTAAAGCTTTCTATAGATTTTTTTTTATCATGTCTGTGAGGCATGTATTTGCTGAGTTTCGGTTCAGTTTTGTGAAGCGTTCTTGTTGAAGAAGAGATGGCAGAAAGCGCATCATGTTTGATTTTTTTATTTTATTGATATGGATCACAATGTTTTGTTGATATTGTGAGTGCAACACAAATAAAAGTAGACCCTTTACAGTATAGAATGATGTATTACTCTTACCTTTCTGAGCAAAAATGACGGTGTAGTCACTGAAAAAAGGCAGTGTATGGCGGCGCTGGCGTCTCTATGTCCTGCAAAGCGCGCTTCAGCTGCCACTCTCCGCACAAACTATTGGATACAGCGCACATTTTTCTAGGTTTAACGTTTAAACATTGTTTTATGCTTGAACTGTTTTATATCTATAAATTTTATTTTAGTCAAGTCGTGATGATTTGAGAGGCTAAATTGATCAAACATATGCTCAACCCACTGTCTGCCGCTGGCCACTTGGTCATTACTTTAAATGCGAAACGTTAATTAGGCTATGTGAGTACTGCTCATGTCCTAAAATAATATATGAAAAACAAAATTATTATACATAAAAATGTTAGGCTATAGCTTATATTTATTTAGTACATTTTTTAAATTAATGTTAAAACAACTCAAAGAATGTAACACTGAAGCATTTTTTTTTTTTAATTTGTGTTCAGCATGGTGGGTCCGCATTTGAATTCATGACGGGTCCGCGGGTTGAGACCACGGTTAGATATATATATATATATATATTCTATATATATATATATATATATATTAACACATTTTAGAGGCAATGTGTGAACAAATGCTTCATACGATATAACGGAATCATTTTTATCTTTAAAATTATATATGAGTGAGTATCATATTTGCTGAGAACAGCCCTTGATCGCATTCTTACATTCTATACGTGTATAATTACTATTCATAAAAAATAGTCCTGTGTGGCCACATGCTAATATGCTGCGTTGGTGTTGACTAATGGTGTTGAAACAGTTTTTTTTGCTGCTTAATATTCCTGAGCACCAAATCAGCATATTAGAATTATTCAAGAGGATCATGTGAAACTGAAGACTGGAGAATGGAAAATAGTTAATAATATTTCAATAATATAATAAACTTGTATATTTTGTATTTTTTTAAATGAATAAATTACATTTTTAAATATATTCAGATAGAAAACAATTATTTTAAATTGTTGTAATATTGAGGTAGCCTAGTTGCTTTGCTGAATGCATATTCCTGGTCAAATCCAGGTAACGTTATTCCAAGAAAAAAAAAACTTTGTAATTTTTCCCTATCGACTGATGTCATCAGTACATGTGGGCTACCGGATAGTGTTAACCAATTGTGAAATAGCTATTTATACATCATTTTAGCCCTCCCATTCAGTGTAGTATGTATCACCCACTTTTCACAATCCATTGCGTTCCTGAATCAAGTACCACTCTATATTTCTCCTAGTTGTTTCACTCAGGTATATTCCAAGTAAAATGGAGTTGCAAACTGCATTTCGCGGTCATGGCCTTATTTTGAGAATTTACTCAGTTGAAAAAGTGTTAAAATTGCTTTTGACGCATAGAAAATCTGTAATAAAGAGAATTGCTTTGGGTTTTAGAGGGCAACATTTGTGTTATGGCCAAAATAACATTTGATATTGCAACAGTAAGAAACACGTACCGGTCTTTCTGTCACTCTTAGGGTCAACTTTAGTACGTGGAAGTTATTTTATTGATGTAATTTAAATATGAAAATCTTCCCAGATCATATTTCATCTTACTAAGTTCAACCAATTTCAGTAAAGGTTTGTCTTGATAAAATGACATATTGGTTTTTGTAGCTGCAGAGACTGTTACTGCAAAATTCAAACCATTTTTGCTTGTCTATCTTAACATCATTAAACTTCATATATTATGTATTTTTTTTTACCTTTCAAACAATTGACTTCTTTTGTTGGATTATACTGCCTCTTTAAGTTTTAGCATTTTATCGTCATGAAATTTGCATTTTATAAACCTAAAAATGCAGATATGGTTTCTCGAGTCCCATCTTGTGCAAAGGCCACTGCTCCTTGTTTATGTTTGCCACCTTGTTGGTTGCCTACAGCTGGGTTTTAATGAAAGTGTCCACTGACACTTTCAGAGAGACAGATGTGAGAGTCTGTACCCTTCTAATCGTTTTCTGCTGTAATGACACGAGTCTGGCATATTTATTGAGGAAATACAGTCCTCTCCTCTCGACTGAGTGCTATATCATTATGGGACAGATTTAACCGTAGAATACAGATGTGTCTCATTGGCTCTCATTGGATGCCTTCAGTTTCAAGTTGCTAGAAAAGGAGTTTTGTAATGAGGCAGGAGAATATGCATATCTCTTGATCTAAAGGAGGAAGTAAGGTACTGTATGCGCCTATATAAACAGTTTAGTGGGGTGGAGCAGAGGATGTAGGTAAAGAGTGGGTGAGGGGTTACAACACGAAATGGCAGGTTGGCGTTTACACTAGATTAATGAGCTAAAGGAATGATGTTCCTTATCACTGCACTGCACATGTTTCTAAATTAATGCAAACGAAGGCGCTCCTTCTCTTTCTCCCTCTCTTTTTTTTCTTGTCACTTCATTTCTTCTGGTACAGTATGCGTCAGGCGATACATTTGCATCCAACCAGCCCCCCTCTGTTTTCATCCCTTCCCACTTAGTGCTCACCATAACAAGGCTTGTAGAATGGACCAATGGGAATCAGCTTAAAGAGTGCTTGTGTGCTCACAGTGCTTGTGAGGCAGATATATTGATATTCCTCCAGCATTCTGGAATGGGGTTTGTTCTAAACCTCTAACGTGATTTCTGCAGTGTATTCAGCCTAAAACATTAAAGACTTCCTTCACACTTTGATTTGTAGATCTTAGGACATTTTTTAAAGTCTTTTTTGTTGCAGTCTTTGAATTTTGTACTTACGGTTGAAGTGAAAAGTTTGAAATTATCCCAGAATGTGCAGCTTTCAAAACAACCAACTGCAAAGTTCGTGATGTATATATATATCTATATATATAATATATATATATATATATATTATTATATATATATATATATAATAAAGTATATATATTATTAGTGCTGTCAATTGATTAATCGCATCCAAAATAAAGTTTTTGTTTGCATAATATATGTGTGTGTTTTGTGTATATTTATTATGTGTATATAATACACACACATACAGTATATATTTTGAAAACGTTTTCATGTATTTACATGTATATATTTATAATCATATAATTTATATTATAAAACATATAAATATATTTAATATATAAACAAAACATATTTTTCTTAAATATAAACATGCATGTGTGTGTATTTATATATATATAATAAATATACACAGTAAACATACATATATTATGTAAACAAAAACTTTTATTTGGATGCGATTAGTTGCGATTATCGTTTGACAGCACTAATATTTATATATATATAACATTGCAATCGGCGTCTTTCATGCTATTCTCTCTGATGTTTATTGTGGGAATTGTAGAACTTATAACAGTTACGTAAATGAAATTTCTTTAATTTAAATTTTATCTGTATAGATTCTATATATATTTGATAAAATAAATAAAAATATTCTAAAAACAAACCAACTTGAGTGGGGAGGCCCACTGGAACCATCTTCCAAAACAAAAAAAGGCAAATTTTATATGATAGGTTCTACTTAGGAAAGTGACAATTATAATTTGAAGGTAACCTGAAGGAAATTATTTTAATGACTTCAAAATACTGTTCAAAAGTCGTTTGTGCTTACCAAGCCGACTTATATTTGTCAACATACAGTAAAAACAGCAACTTTGTGAAAAAGTGTTCAATTTAAAAAATAAATTCTTTTTTATAAATATTAAAAAAAATTATTTATAACCTCTGACTGCAAAACTGAATTTTCATCATTTTCAAGCCATTTAATCAAGAACTTCAGTGTAACGTGCTCCTTCATAAATCAATTCTAATATGCTGATTGAACCGAACTCTTTTAATAACATTATAAATGTCTTTGCTGTTGCTTTCAATAAATTTAATGCATTTTATTAAATGCTAAAATGATTAATTTCTTAAAAAATGCACTGACTCTAAACTATCAATATAAATAAAATCCATTGTGCAGTAGCTGAATGTTGATTAAAGATTTTTGTTTACTGAAACAGTGAAAATGTGGTTCACTCTTAAAAATGAAGGTGCTTCACGATGCCATAGAAAAACCTTTTTGTCTAAATGGTTCCATAAAGACCTTTAACATCTGAAGAACCTTTCTGTTTCACAAAAGGTTATTTGGGGCGAAAGAAGGTTCTTCAGATTATAAAAGTTAAGAAAGAGATGGTTCTTTAAAGAACCTTTGACTGAATGGTTCTTTTTGGAACCAAAAATGGTTCTTCTATGGCATCGCTGTGAAGAACCTTTTGAAGCACCTTTATTTTTAAGAGTGTGGTGCTCTGCATTGTGTAATTCTGTGCTCCACTGAAGACAGAATGGACATTGGATTTGAAGAATGAAAGCTCACTGCACTGAAACAATAATACAGATGGCTTCTCTTTTTTTCATCCTTCAGCTGTGGATATATGTCCACTCTTTGTTGACTTCCCGGCTCAAATGATTATTGATAAAGCAATCGCTGTTAGAGGACTAACAACGGGAGTCAGAACCAATCTCTTTTATTCAACACTGTGATTGGATTTGTAGGGCCTACACGGCTGTTGAGGATTTATCGAGCAGAGCACATGGCAGATATAAGAGATTCAAGAACCCTAGATTGTAGCATCGTTCAAGTCTGTGACGACTTACTATAAAGAATTGTAAAAAAATAAATAAAATATGCAGGAAAGAGTTCACAGTACTGCATTTAAATGTAAAAGCGTTCAAATGGGCATTCAGCTTTTCAGGTCCAGTTGTCAGTCACAGGCTGAGTGAATGAGAGTTTAACATCTGGTATTCTCACAACATTAGCTTAGTCAATCCACAATGGTGAATCAATTATGGCTGTTTCAGATAGAGAAGAGAAAGCTTTTAAGAGCTTGATTAAATGTCAACTCTGATTACTTCGCTGCTGACATATCTATTCCTTTCAAGAGTGGACATCTGATGCTGATCTGGAGAACAATCGTCTGGTGCCTCACTTAGAAGTTTTGTGCTCTTTATTTTCAGCTGGAGTGACATTGTGTTTGGTTGGGTAACAACTGTTGCTCAAAAATTCTCCTCTCCTCTATGTTTAGCAATAGACTTTAGCCTTTAGATCATCTTGAAAATAGAAAAGGTGTATTTGAGTTACAGTAACATTTTCTGGGGAGAATAATGACAGAATTTTCAATTTAATGGAATATTCTGGGTTCAAAACAAGTTTAGCTCAATCAACAGCATTTGTTGCATATAATGTTGATAACCACATACAGTACATAGATACATACATACATACATAAATAATACTTTTGATGTTCTTTATAATAGAGGTTATGATGAGGCACGTAACCCTGAGTAATAGGGCCACATGGTTTTTTAAAATAATAAATTAATAAGTCATACCTTAAAAAAAAATGTATTGTAGTTTAAATTTATATTAAATGCAGTTAGTTGAACTTAAGAGTTTTTTGACAACTTAATTAGGACTTTAGTAACTCTTTATATTTAGTTTCATAATTACTTCTTTTGTCTTTGAAATATGGTTAAAGTGCACTGCTGGGTGTAGTGACAATTATTAATGGTAAACTAAAATATACATGTATATGATTTCATTGGTTAATTTCATAATCAATTTTTATTTTAAAAAACAATTTCCAAGAAAAAAAAAACTTTTTTTTTTAAAGCATTTCAAAACAGTTTTTTTTCTGTGCAACTTGACCCTTAAACATGCATTTTCCCCCTGAAGCATTCAAAAATTACTTGGCACAAAATCTGAGGGGGCTTGATACTTTTGACATAAGAGGCCAAAATATATTTCTAATTATAATAAACATCAGCATCACCATAACTGTAATTTTTCATCAAACACATTAAAGTGTAACTGAATGCTTAAAATGAATCTCATGTTGCAATGCAGTGCACAAGCCACACACACAAACAAAATTGCACCGGTTGAACGTGCATCAATTTGATCAAGGTTACATTTCATTCCTCCCTCTCTGAGCTGCT
Source organism: Sinocyclocheilus anophthalmus (assembly GCA_018155175.1). NCBI lineage: Eukaryota > Metazoa > Chordata > Actinopteri > Cypriniformes > Cyprinidae > Sinocyclocheilus > Sinocyclocheilus anophthalmus. The sequence goes on from JADLZN010007104.1 coordinate 190,082, forward strand.
CATCTGAAGTGTTTGTGGGAGATGAAAAGAGGCTGAGCTCTTTGAAGCTGATTTTCTACTCCTGCAGCTCCCGTTATCTCTGCAGCTCAGCATTCTCTGGAGTTAAGAAAAAGAAGGAGACAGAGAGAGACAGGGAGAAAGAGAGAGAAAATCTGATCTGTAATTGTAACCTATTCCTTGAACTTTTCCCCTCACTTACTTGAACCGTCATCTGACCAATAACACTGTGATCTTAAATGAATAGTTCACCTAAAAATGAGGCATTATTTAAACCCCATATCCTGTCATTATTTAACTCAAACCTCATGCTTTTACAACCCACATGCGTAATTGTTTCTTCTCTGTGGAAGAGAAAGTGAATTTTTGATGTACTTGACAGTTTTTTCTATACAACAATAGTGATTATCATTCCTTTAAAAGAAGAGTACAACTTTTTAAAAATAATGCATAATAACGAAATATATACCTTAATATAACTTAAGTGTGGAAGATCATTACTGTTTTCAGACACTTAATTGCATTTTAGTTGCAATTAATTGAAAAAGAATAATACATAAGTACATACATACATAAATGTGTTATAGTATAAATGTATATTAAATACAATTAGTTGAACAATTAGCTGGGTGTTTTTTATTCATTTAAGTAGCACGTAAGTCTTACATATGAGATATTTCTATGTAATTCATATTTAGTTCTGTTGTCTTTGAAATATGGTTAAAGTATTCTGCCACATGTACTGGCAAGCATTAATTGTAAAACAAATATATTTTAATGTAATTAATATTAAAACTTTGATGTTATGTATTGAAATGTATCTGTAATTACATAACTGTAATGCAGCAGCTTTTTTGCACATTTAATATGTTAACTTAAATGACACTACAGTTAAATTGTCATCAAATACTTTACATGTGGTTTAGTATGCTTGTCAACCCATCAAAATAAGTGTACTCCTTTAAAGCATGAAACATGATTATTAAACAATGTTTTAAAATGTACTTTTAAAGTAACACTTTTCATTTGACTATTAAGTGTAGAAATGGCCCTGTTAACATCAAATCTAATGCAATACATCTAGAGGCACCATATTTAATTCAAGGATTACAGCAGAGGGCAAGATTACTCAATTAAAAAAAAAAATTTCCCCCACAAAACTATTCCATTGCTACAGAAAACTTGGAATATAGCACAAAAGTTTTATGGATGACTTTTATAACACTTTTTTTTTTGACAGACTGTTATTGTAAGGAAAATGTCTGTGTGAAGATTAAAAAATGATGCAGTAAAAATGTAAACGTTAATACACTTTAGGAAAGGAGATGTTGTTAACTCTATTCTACAGTAACATAGCAGCTTGGTTGTTTGTTTCCCTTTAATCTGTCTGTTTTAATTCTGCGGTAATGCTCTGATATCTCTGCAGGATGGATGGATTGATAGATGAATGAGAGCACTGGGATATACAGTATTGATTGCACAGTTTGTCCAAGGTTAAAATGTTTTGAAGTATGCATCTACTTCCTTTGTGGAAAGGTCTCATGTTTCATGAGCTATTCTCCATTAGGACCCCATTAGGTGGGTAGGTGATGGCCATACTGTAACTGACCTTATGCATGATTGATTCCGGCACTGAGTATTTGTGTGTGTGTGTGTGTGTGTGTGTGTTGAGGAGTGAGAAACTGAGTGATGAACTTATGTGGAGATGTGTCATGTAGCCTTGGATGCATTTTAAGGAGTTGGCAACTTCTGAATGACTCTTAAAGGGCTCTTATAGTTCACCCAGTCAATGGGCTTCAAAACGTCCATTTCATTTTTTCATTTCTAGGTGAACTATCCCTTTAAGAATTGTCCTCTGAAACAACGGCCACCACGATACAACTCTCAGTTGGTTACAATGAAACACATTTCACCCAAGAAAGCACTAAATGTTGGATCCGAGGACTTCACACGGCTGTCTAAGAAAACTGATCTCAATTCATAATGGTATCAGCTTCTCACACACATTTCTCTTGTGAGTGTGAAGGTTCAAATTGAAGAGCAGCTATATAAAGACATTCATTCACCTTCAATCTGAGTCCTTCATGCAGTCAGCTCTCGGCTTTCCACCGCTGGTATCCATCACCTCTGACAGACTCAAACTGGCCTTTTCCTTTAAAAGACACCCCATGCTCTGCTATCCAGCAAACCAAAAAAGGTCACTGCAAGGTCAAGTACACTATGAGGGTTTTGAATACACATACTGTAAAATAACATATTTTCTTGTTGTAAACATAGGAATATTCATTAAAAGTAGACAATGCTTTAATGTTACAGTAAAATGTTGTTATACTTTGCTGCACACTGTATAGCAGTTCTTGATTATTCATCTCAACCTCATAAATCAGCTATGTAGTTGGTAAACAATGTCTTCTGTTGAACATTTAAGATTCTTACATATCATAGTTGAAGTTTTAGTTAAAATTTGTATTATAAATTCATGGTCGCATAATGCCATCCAGTGTTTGTGGACCAGTAGCAATGGCCTAGTTTACCAATCATTAGCCTTAATTCACTTGACCTCAAACTGTTTGTGCATACAATGTTAGACACTTTAAAACATTGCGGTACATTTTGCTCATTATACACAAAGTGTTCTTCTGAGAGCAAAATGCAACAAAAAACCTAGCAAACTACATTACTGTTCAAAGGTTTGAGGTCCGTATTAACTCACACACGGTTGTTTCAATGGTATAATAAGAAGTTTGCTCGAGCCGCAAATCATATTCAATGATTTCTGAAGATCATGGACCACTGAAGACCGGAGTAATGTCTTGTTGAAATTCACTTTGCCAACACGAGTACTTTATTTTAAATAGGCATATTAAATAGAAACAGTTATTTAACCTTGTAATACCTTGTCACATAAACCATTTTACGGTATTTTTGATCAATCATGCACATTGGTGACATAACAGACAAAACACTGGAAATCTTACTGACCTCTGAACTTTTGAAGTGGCTATAGTGTATACGTCAGCTGGGCCGACATGTAGCAGAAATGGCATTGTGATAATGTGAATAGTCCGGTTGTAATGTTTTGTTTTCACATCCAGCTCATATGTAATAAAACGGTCACCTTTGTGAGCAGAATAAACTCATAGTTTGGCATGTGGCAGATGGAAGGTATCTTTGGCATTTCCTAAATAACAAAAGCACTAATCTAACTTAAAACTATCTCTCTCATTCTTATACTCAGAAAAAACAAATTGGCAAAGGTGCTCAGTGATCCTCCTGATCGATTGCAAAGCGCCGCGATGACTGTGGAAACTAAAATTAGTGTCATCTTGGAGAGAAAGTACTCAGACTGATTTTTGCAGTTCGTTAAGGTCCGCAGAAAGGCTGTCTAGGTCTTGAGTCAACGTAAGAAGCACCCCAACTCTTGATATGATAATTCACTCATATTGTAATTCACATTCTTGTGTTTTTTTTTCCATTAAAAAAATCTACGCATTCGCAAAAAATGGGCATATGACATATAAAGTATAGTTTAAATTTGAAGGAAAAAAAAAAAAATAAAAAAAATGAAAAATAGCCTCCTATGATTAGGCCATGCCTAGGTGTATATGTATTAACAAAAAGAATTTCTTCTTTCAGACAATACACTCGAGAGTTATTTAAAAAAAAAAAATTCCTGGCTCTTCCAAGCTTTATAATAGCAGTGAATGCGTGGGTAGAAATTTTAATGCCCAAAAAAGTGCATCCATCCATCACAAAAAGAGCTCCACATGACTCCGGGGGTTAATAAAGCCCTTCTGAAGCGAAAGCAACATTAAATGGCGATGCAATTCGTGGTAAGGAAATATCAAAATTACAACTTTGGCTATCATGTCGAGCAGTTTGCATATCATGAGAGAGTGGGCGTTCCCTGCGAGCTTACGATAGCGCCTGACATCATGCCGGCTGATGAAGCTATATCTAGCCATTTATATGCTATGTTTTTAGAGAATATACCAATGTAGGCTGGGGGGGGGGGGGGGGCAATTATCCATGCAATTGTCATGCGGCCATCTGCGTCAGTAAGCCGTCCGGCGGTGATTAGTAGTAAATCTCCATCACCTGCTTTCAGATTGAGCGGCATTCACTACACAGAGCCGTAGTTCACTGACAATTAGGCAATATCGCGTTCATAATCACAGATGAATCGCATTCGATTATGAACGCGATATTGCCTAGCTTGTCAGTGAACTACGGCTCTGTGTAGTAAATGCCGCTCCATCTAAAAGCAGGTGATGGCGATTTACTACTAATCATGGAACCGGCTTTACTGACGAGATGCGCGTGACAATCGCATGCGATTAATTGCACAGCCCTAGTACCATGTATTCATTTTGTATTTATTTTTAAATAGACAGGCTCAACGCCAAAACCTGAATTGTCATCATTTACTCACACCCCATATGGCTCCAAATCTTTATGACTTACTTCCTTTTGTGGAACATAAACATAAACAACATAAGCAAAATGTTGGTAACTAAAGAGAACCTTTATGGTTAAAAAGATGATAAACCTCTGGTCATGGCTTGCATCCACAATATTAAATAGTGGGCATAACATTATTTAACATAGCTGATGTATGCCAAATGAATGTGGAGAAAGTTGCATAAAGTTGCGCTTTTAAAGGGAACCTGCACACACACACCTCATTACACTCTAAAAAATGCTGGGTTAAAAAGGGACAAACCCAGCTATTGGGTTGTTTGGACCCAGCGGTTGGGTTCAAAACAACTCAATAGCTGGGTTTGTCCATATTTTACGCAGCGCTGGGTTGTATTTAACCCAGCATTTTCTAGAGTGTACTAGTGCTGTAGATATGTTTGGTTAATGTAATGACGCAACTTCATGACACCTGCTGTGTGAAGAAGATAAAGCTGTTGACTTAATCCGCGAGAGCACATTTGATCAGAGAAAACCGAGCCCACAGAATACTAATGCCCTGACATATTGTGATATTTTTGGCTTATCATCGCATCTTGCCAAACCTATAGTGTACGTCTCTTAAGGCACATGGTTGAAGTCATAAAGAAAGCAATACAATAATTACAAAATATTTCCTAGTAAAATATATCGCAAGCATCCAATGAATTAACGTCCCAAAAAAAAAGGAAAAAAAAAAAAAAAAAATAATATTCTATATCTTAGTTTTTGTTCTTTTTTGTGGTGGTTAGGTTGCATACATCTAACATGCTGTAGGGAGATTTATAGAATAAACTCATAAATTCTCTGAATAACATAGTTTTAATCATCATCAAGGCACAGTTTTATAATTTATCATGTTTTAGGAGTACATCCCTGTAGATATTTTAGATATCAAACTGTTAAAAAACTTGTATTCTGTATTCGGCTTGCACATTATTTTTTTCAGGCAATTTGGTTGTCAGCTAAACATCCCATTCCAGCAGATTACTCCATGGCATGTACACCGTCTAGTCCATTGCAAATTCCATCCTAAACAAAAGAAAAGACCCAATTTTTGTGCTCTGCTTGCAAGTACATGGACACGGCTCACAATATACACACACACACACACAAATAAACACATCCCCCTATAGAAAGCTTTCCTAAAGCTGCTGTCTGCCTGTGTTTGTGCAGGAGAGGTTGTAGCCTGCACATAAATCATCAACTCAATGCACAGCTATAATGTCATCTCCGCACACACACAAACACTTACACAAACCCGGGTGGGCTGGGGGTCAGAGGTAAGGAGAGTTCTAGATGTATTGAACTCTGAATTAAACCGAATAACACATGAACTCCTGCTGTTACATAGTGAGCAGACTTGTGCCAGAATAAATCTAACGTTATACTGTGTCCCATTCAATTCTTAAAACAAATACATCTTTCAAGTCTATGATAACACACATTCTTCAGCTTTCCCTTTGATAGAACATGTTCTAGAAAGGTCACTGGAACTGAATCGATTAGGAATATAGCTTGGAACTAGCAACTCACATATAACAGTGACAATACACATCACAATAATCAGGAAATTTGCCATAGCACAAGCTGTCATTGGGGCGAATATTCTAAGGTACAAAAGATAAAAGGTACCTCTTTGTACCTTATTTTCCCCTAAATGGTACATATTAGTATTTTGAAGTGCATATCAGTAGCTAAAGTGTACATATTAGTAGTAATTAAAATTGAAACCTAATTTATTACATATTCACTGATTATTTAATTGCATATATCAAAATTTATCGTGATTAACCCCCCCCTCCCCCCCCCCCCAAAAAAAAAATTAATTATCACCTAGCATATGAAAGTATTAAACAGGCATTACAAATGGCTTCATAAATCGATACATTTAGCAATACAAGCAAGAACACTGTTATTCTGAATATCAGTATATTAGTGAAAAAATTAGTGATAATAAGGTTGACACCGCTGACGCTGGTAGGTCACATGACCATGACAAAATGACAGATGTAGTATGTGTATTACTTTCACACACACATTCATACTATATAGAATGTACTATTATAACTCTTGTGAGGTCGTGTTTTTATTAAGAAAGTTTCTGTTTGCAGAATATGCAGTTATGTGCCTTTCCAAACATGAATACTAAATATTTATGTAGCCTGTAACGAATCAGCTCATGAGGAAATATAAATAATTAACCATAACTAGTTATAATTAATTATAATATTTAGATCCGCTGTAGATATTTACTGACCACTCAGGGTCAACCGTCTTGTTTATTCTAAGAACGTTAATTTCCTGGTTTAAGGGAAATAACTTTCTCACTGTACACCGAGCTTGTAGCATAAATCTGGATGATTAAGTGACTCCAGTTATGAGCACACAATGAACACGTCAAGTGTGATACAAGTATGGTTTTATTAACTACATAAACACTTACACTAGTCTAACATACTACATAAACACATAAACCTGGTCTAACATCCTACGATAAGGCACATATAAGTCTGTCTAACATACACAATACACACCACATCGACCTGGCCGCCCTCAGCCAACGCACCGAGGCGTCATACAGTTGGTATAGGAAAGTGTTAAAGCTTAACTCAGTACAGAGAAAAGACATAAGGAATGAAATTTATGGAACGATTTGCATATTCGTTAGGTCAGATTGTTGCCCCGAAGGGAACCATAAAATTCTTAGTTCAAACACACCTTTGTAAAAAGGTGTAACTGATGCTTAATGTATCAATTAATAAGATTAAGTTTGATACTTGCATGTCTCATCTGTCTGAAAGAGAGGTTTGATGTAATCTGAAGTTTCCAGTTGATCTTTGCTGAATTTGGGTCAATGAAAAGAACCAGTTTTGAGTCAGAGAATCTTGATTCTAGGACGGTCGAGGCGCGAAGGCCTGGCACGTAACTTAGATGTTCTGAGTGCATGAGGGCGTCTTATTCGAAACCTAATAAACAGAACCACCGACTGGGGGTTCACATGGAGTGTGGCCTTTTAAAGCTTGCAGAGATTCACGCCTCTCAAGATGGGGTTGTCCAATAAGAAAGATGGAAATTCCAAGCAGGAGTTGGCAATTGCTGGAGGGTTTTACGACCCTTTGTCTCTAAGCATAGTAATTTGGAAATGGACTTAAATCGAAATTATTAACGATTCTCATGGCCCTAATATATATTGCCTATGTACTAACATATAATATACACGCTTGTTTCGATCATAAGAAGGCGAATTGATAGATACTAAACAAGGTAGGATTACATATAGTGAAAGGATGACAGGAATGGGTTCCCTCATAAGCATGCCCAAAATAGTCTAAAAATATCAAAGACAAAACACACGATGCCTGAAGGATACACTTTCATTCAACGAAGGTTTTCCTGACTGATTAATTATAGAAAAGTCGCATTTCTACTGTGCATTTGTGGCCTCTTGCTTCTGGAAATGCGTGAGAGTCTCTGCTCCCATTTCTTAGATCGTACTGTATCTGTTGTCAGTGTTGGTTGCCATGGAACCAGGGTCCTGTTCGGCTTCCTGGGGTGTTACAGAGTTTTTGTTAAATCTAGCTAACAAAATATATATTGTGTGTTTGAGTGGTCCAGACGCTACAAGCCTTATTAAATGAGCAGCAAATTAGTTTTTATTCTCTAATGTTAAGCGTTGAAGTGTACAAACGTCACTATAGTAGGTCTGTGTAAGCCAGTGATGTTTCTGCAGTATCTCTGCAGGAATCCTCCACAGCCTATATATAATAAACAGATCCCATCACCCAAGACAAAATATGTCCTTAATCTGAGATCACGATAATGTGTTTTTGCATACTATATTCTCTGTGTTTGGTAACTACTCACTTACTGACACGCACGTTTTATTGATGGCTGTCTGGTGAAGAGCAATAGGTCAGAACAGTCATGCATTTAAACTGAAGTCATTAATCTACTTGTTTGATGGAGAGGAAAGCCGGACATTTTGTCATCAGAGGCCTCTGATGAATGCTCAATAGAGTCTATATAGAAGACAGAAGCAACCGCATATCAATGAGTTTAGCATTCATGAACCTTCGTAAAGCACCTGTTGTTCTTTATTTTAGCATCGGGTTTAAACAATTGCCTTCTTATAACATATTAGTGGGTTGATTTCCGCAGGCAAACACAACAGCAACCAATACACTATGATTTATTACTGCACAACTCTATTTCAGATTACTAACAAGACAGCAATGGAAATGAAGACTAGATGAATATTTAATATTGCAGGTCAGTATCTGACACACTAAGGCTCCATTGTGTATCAGCTGACACCTCAAAGGCTCTTTTGGATTTAAATGAGAATATCCTGACCAGTTTCTCTGTCAGTCTTATGCATCTGCTGACACAGAATAGCTATCTGTTGTTTGGCACAGACTGGCCACAAACAAATTCAGTCCTTTCAGGTTCACACAATCAGAGACTATTCCTTTTTTTTTCTTCTTCTTTTTTGCACTTTGAAAGCATTTTGTCCACGTTGGTTATAAAAGTTGAGAGTTTTGCTTTTCCACTATTTCTGTGACAAATTGCGAAATACTGCCAGTACTCCAAGCCATGTGCATCCGTATGATAACAGACACCTTTAAAAACATTCTATTTCATCCCCAGACTGAGGTTTTGAAGTGTCTGCACATCTCCTACACCGTTCTTTCTGTTATTTTAATTGAATTTCATTGCATGGACAAAGGAGCACCTTGTCAGCACTCCTAATTATGTGGATTTTTAAAGAGAAGATTTCATGCTCCAGTGATGGCACATGTTATTCGTCATCGTATGCAGTTTATTCATGCATGCTGTATGATACATTTTTGAGTTTATTTTCTTCTTTCGTCTCCTTTCCAGTCTGTATGATCACATTCTGAACATTTAGTGTCAAAAGTGTCAATTCTGCACTTTTGATAGCTGATGTTCTACAGCACCGCTCTGTACATTTGTGATTAATTAAGAGTAATTAAAGTTTGAATTGAACCCTCAAGGAAACCATTTTTCCAGGCTCTATTGTCACCCGTGTCTAAATCACCAGGAAGGGCATCCCGCCATTTAATCTTTCTGATCCCATTTGGGAAATGGTCTAGGAGCCTTTGGTCCCAGCTTAGGTAGAACATATCTAAATACATTTTTATGAGAACAGAGATTAGGCCTTTTTATAATTGTAGAGCTCAATAAAAAACAATCATCGTAGTGCTGCATATGGACTCTAATTGTCTGATAATTGGGATCTGTTACATGCCATGAGTACTATATAATATCATATGAATATAATATTCTGTAATAAAAAATATATATAACCCATTTAATGATGAAAAAGCAGATGCAAAAATAATTTTCTTAAAGTGGCATCCATTTGATTGCTCAGTGGAAATTTTGCGGGTGGAAATCTAGGCAATTTTATGTGAATCTGTGTCGAAGAGTCGGGTAGAGTTTGCTCAGTTAGGGCAATAAAGTTCCTCACACAGATTTTGCTCATGTTCAAGTTGCTCATTCAGATTCTCCACTTTGACCAACAGAAAGCTGCGTGGTTTGAAATCAACTGTGTGAGCATTACTATTGACAATGGACAATGGACATTTTTACCTGCAAAATTTGCTCTGAAATGTTGCTAATGTGACTGTACCTTTAATCAGTATTACTTTTCCCCTGCTGGAAAAAATGTGTAAATATACTGAAGTATACCATAAAATTTTAAAGAAATTAACTGACCGCCTGGATTCGTGTGGATTACTTGTGGATTGTGATGTTTTCATCAGCTGTTTGAACCCTCATTCCGACGGCACCCATTCACTGCAGAGGAACCATTGGTGAGCATGTGATGTTATGCTAAATTAATCAAAATCTGTTCAATGAAGAAACAAACTCATACACATCTTGAATGGCCATTATAGTGTGTATGCTTTTTTTATATTTTATTTTTTATTGTTTTTTTTTTTGAAAAAAAACAGCAACTTTTCATTTCTGGGTGAACTATTCCTTTTAGACTTGTTTTCAAAGAATGTACCCTCAGCTAAGTTTATTTTTCTCACTGCAATTGAATTTATTCTTGTTTTACTGTAAGCATACATAAAGCCTAAGGTTTATGTATATTCAAGATATATCCTCTGAAAAAAGTCTCAAATGAATGTATCTAGTTTTAATTGTTTAATTTTGTAAGATTTTTGACAGGAAAACAAGAAAATGCTTGTTAAAACAATAATTTTTGCACTGAATGTTCATGACTAATATTTTAATCATCTGCATCATCTCCTGAAATTGCACAGTTCTCACTGCGTTTAGAGGCTGCTTAAAGGGGTTATATGATGCGATTTCAAGTTTTCTTTCTCTTTGGAGTGTTACAAACTGATTGTGCATAGATAAGATCCCTGAAGTTGCAAAGACTAAAGTCTCAAAACCAAAGAGATATTCTTTATCAAAGTTAAGACTCTGCCACGCCCCCCTAAAACGGCTCGTTCTAACACAACCCCACATATCTACATCACTATGTGGAAATATTGGCATAATGCCGGCCAATAAATGTGCACTCAAAGAAAGAAGGCGTGGTTTCAGTAAAAACCTTTTAATGTTGAAGCAGCCATGTCAGGGAGACTCTGTGTGATTCAGTGCGAAAGCAAAAGCATTTTGTTTGGCCTTCCGGAAGTAGATGCATTTAAGAATTTTTAAGATTACTTTCAACAGAACAGCAATGCATTTTATGGTTGACCGTTTCGTGAACCTAGGAGAGGAAGTAATTCTGACTTTGCTATGACAATCTGGCGCTTCTGAATCAGCTACTGTTTTGTTATTAGTTTAAGAATTTGCTATTGACTGTTCAAATGCACAGTGAGAGAGATTATGAGCGAGAGAGAGAGAGAGAGAGAGAGAGCGACACATCACAGTGGAGTCAGCTGTCTTAACCGTGGCGTGTGTGCTGCAAACACATACCAGCTTCATCACTGTGTCTGTCACGCGACTCTGTTCCCCTTTCGGGCTTGAATTGATGGTAAAACTAATGACATTATTTACTGTCTTTACATTTATTTTGAAAGATGAAGCTCGCGATTATGGTAAGGGGCTTACATTTCCGACGAGTGCTTGCGGTGTTCGGCCAATCACAATGCACTGGGTCAGCTGGCCAATCAGAGCATACTGCGCTTGCTGTCGGAAGGGGGGGCTTTGTAGAAAGTTGAGAGAGGCGGGGCAAAGAGGACCTACAATAATGTACAGTATTTTAAAAATAATTTGATTTTTGAACATTAAAGCATGTCAACATATATACAACCAAATACACAAAATAATGATCTTTAAAAAAGCGTCATATGACCCCTTTAAACAGAGTATCTCTGGATTTTGAAAATGATCAGTGACGGAGAAATTTATCCTGTCATCTTTTTCATGCTTATTTGATGCTGACCTTTCCAGGCATATTACAGGAAATGATCTGCAAAATCATTAAAGCGACTGCTTTATGTAACATTTCTGGTACTCCTCAGCTGAAATATGCAGAAAAAGAAAGTAGCAAGTAAATGAAAAAAGGTTTGTTCTTCTTAATGGCTTGTCTTCTCAGGCTTTTCTTTGAAAAGAGAAGCTGTCTTAAAACATTCTCCTCAGAGCGCATTAACTTGCTTTAGGGTGATGGACTTTACCTTTATTCAGTGGCATTTGAGGAGAACTTTGAGCTACATTTATTTAGATACGTTTTTTCTTTTTAACTAGAGGCGATCTTCATGTTCCTTTTATTTTTCATCTTCCTTTATACTCTGCTGTTTGAAAATGCTTATAGAGTGAAAATTAAAAAGTAATGCAAAGTAAAATAAAACTACAATTTAAAAATGAGGCCAGTTGACTCCAGCATTAAATCATTAATAATGATTATGACTCCTTAGACCATTAAATAACTAGCATATCGTCGAGAAAGTGCTTGGTTTCTGATTGTCATTGTTAAGAAAGAAGAAAAAGAAAATAAATCTGTAATTGGCCTTGCCATCAGTGAAAACAATAAAAAAGAGGATTACCACTTTAACATACATGAAAGAAGGTAGTGAGTTGGAAGTCCACAGCAATTTATCAGAAATTAATGACTGGGATGAAAAAGACTCTACTCTCTGGACTAGAGCAGAAAACATTCAGCCTGCAGCTATCCATTCTCATTAGTGCTAGCAGACACATCTGCACCACCACCTTTGTTTCTCTCATGACTTTAGCATGTTGTACAAGAGTTTAAAGAAATACAGTAGGGAAAAAAAGTATTTAGTCAGCCACCAATTGTGCAAGTTCTCCCACTTAAAAAGATGAGAGAGGCCTGTAATTTTCATCATAGGTATACCTCAACTAAGAGAGACAAAATGAGAAAAAAAAAATCCAGAAAATCACATTGTAGGATTTTTAAATAATTTATTTGCAAATTATGGTGGAAAATAAGCATTGCTGCATCACCAGTTCATTTTGTGTATTTCCCACCTGTACTTTAAACATACAAGGCAAAATAGTTTGGTGAAGTAGTACTGTGCGCGACTGCTCTTCCAAATCTAAATGATAATGTCACACAAAGTGACGGACGATCATCATTTTTTTTGTCACCATTTCCAGTACACACTGGATTTCATCCTCGACACTGCACCAGCAGTGATTTTCAAAATTAAAAAAATGGTGGTTAAAATAAATGCTGCGTGAACTCATCCAATCAGCAAGTTCAGTGCCCAAGTCCCACCCCCAAAAGTTCCGGACCTTTGTAAAGTACTACCTCACGAGCAGGGACTTTATGATAGGCAAATTTTTACCCAGAACATTATTATATCCTGGTTCCTGCGGTGGAAACACACCGAGTACAACCCCAAAGTCCCTAGTTCCTGGGGAAAGTTCCTGCGGTGGAAACAACTTTAAGATGGATAGTCAGACTGATGCAATGCTATCTTTGATTCCACTAGAAAAAGTACTTTTATTTTGAAATTATTTGCCAGTATTCATCATGATGAACAGTAACATTCACTGCATGCATGCTTCTTCCAGGTTTGTATCCTACAGTTGACAATCTGTTTTTTCTATCAACAAAGGGGATCATTAGCATATACAATTGTTTGTAATTTGAATATGTGGCAGAATCATGAAGCAGCTGCCTTCAAAAATGCATTTAACTTGTGTCATTAGAAAGTGAGACAGAGTCTGGCACCTTTCTTTAGCTCAAAGAGAGAGTAACAGTACTCAGAATGCAGTGTGTACTTCTGTTTCATTCACCACAAGAGGCCAAATTCTTCCTGGGAAAGAGGCCAGAATATGGAAACACTGGGTAGCAGTCACCAGGTCAGGCCAGAGGAGCTTGTAGTTGGTGAATTCTTTCTTAAAGGGCCACTGGAAGGTCAGGCAGGAGAGACGTGGAGAAGTATTCAAAGCACATGTTGCTTGTCTTGCCTCCAAATAAGCTTTTTTGACAGCACTGTACAGCGTCCCCAAAAGGTATACTTGTACAACTAAGCTGTATTTAAAAATGTATGAATGTCATTGCAGTGTATGTAAGCAATATCATATGAGCAAGAGTGCTGTATCTTTAAAATATCAACATGGCTAAAAAAAAAGGAAAAAAGAAATCTAACAAAAAAGATGCATTTGTTTAATCAATTTACCCACTTATGAGCATAATTATTACCAGAGGTAACGAGCCAATCAGCTGTCAGATTCACCTGTATGTAGTAAAAAATGATTATTTAAGGATCTTAAAATAAGTGAGACTGAATGACGGAGCCATGTAAATTTGTCATAATGAAGGAGTCGAGGATGGAATTTCTCTTCATAAGCTGAATATATGTTAATTCATGTTTGAACGTTTATAATGTTCATAGTGTTATATATGGCTCTGCACAATATTTTCTGTCATGTTCCATTTGAGTTGTGTAGTTTATCCCTTGTCAGGGATATTATTGACCTATGCATCATTAATTGTCAGGACTATTTTAAGATATCAAAGGGGCTGTATAAGTTGAGTATATAAGTTTTATTGGTTGAATTGATATTAACTTACATATCAGGCTCTCTGACAAATCCACTCACAGGCTGCCACTCATAATCACATAATCAGCCGTATACAGAGAAACAACATGATTGCGAGCGTGTGACAATGATTTTATATAACAGTTCATTTCACATAATAATAATAATACCAAATAACTGTTCAACGAATCAGCTGAATGAATGATTCAATGACTCACTTGCAAAGTCAGTCACTTGTTTCATTCCTGTATGAATCAGCATTTTTTAATGAATCTTTTGAATAAACGATTCAATAACTCACACACAAAGTCAGTCAGTTGTTTAGTTCCTAGAACGAATCAGTTGGTTTAAGATCTGAGCAGATTTTAAAATGCTAGGCAACTTTGTAAATAGTTACAGAGGAAAAACAGGGCATCATACACTAAACACTGAGGATCACAGACAGTATCAAGCAGGAGTCTGTGTCGTTCTGAATATGTACTAATGTTAAAAATCTGGGCAAAAGTTGTGTAGTGTATTCCAGACTTAACAGTCTATTGTAGTATGACAAAGTTACAGTAAAACATCTGTACAGGCTGTTCAAATCTTAAACGTATAATACGTATATAAACCTATTATATATATAGCACATATAAGAAAATATCTGCTCATTGTGAACACTGGAATACACAATAACCAAGAGCACAGCTACGTGCATAGTAGCCTTATGCAGCATGAATGCAGCTGCAGTGGGAAACTGTACTGTACACACTGACATGTGTTTAGTAAGTGCAACATTGTGTAACACAAAGTCATTTAAAGTGCACTCTAGTCTAACAGCAGGGGGGCAAATGAACCAGGATCATGGCTAGGGACTCAACGTTTATTATTAAGCCACAGGAAGTAATTATGGTCACACAGACCATAAGTGATTGGCTTGACAGCAGGATTCCATAAACTCTCCAGCCTCTGGAGGTGCTTATGCTGTACTCTGGTGCCAGGACACAGTCGAGGGGGGTGGGGTGTCCTCTGCTCTATAACCAGCGACGGTATTTTAATGCATCATTGTGGTGCTACCAACATAAAGCCTGTCTGAAAAGCTGGACAACTTAATCATGCTGCTTTCTAAGATCCCACTTTTGGCCAAAGTGGTATTTAGCCAAATATGTCCTTTATGGGGAAGGAAATCACAGAAAGCATTGCAGACAAGCAGTAAAAGCAGCATACTAACATAATCTCAGCTGAAAACGAATGATTTGGTGTCTCCAGAGCATAGTGCAATTAGTGACATGGGCAGAATTGCTGCCTAAGTAGAGCTTTCCAGATAGTTCACTTTATGTACAGTAGGGCTCTATGACCTTTAGGATGCTTCCTTCGAAGACTACTACATTTGTAGGTACTAGACAGTTCACTAGATTTTGTTCAAGATTCTGTTATTATTTATGTCCATGGAAAATAAGCTTAAAGAATAGGCTCAGAATTGTACATGCAAGGTTGGTAAGATTTTTTTTTGTGTCTCTTTTAATGCATTTATTTGTTTGATCAGAAATACGGTACTATTGTGAAATATTATTGCAATAAAAAATAAAAAAACATGTAGTTGCAAAGTTGCTTATAGTCAATAGACTAAGGGGACCATCAAAATAAAATGTAATTTAATATAAATAAATAAAAAAAAATTATTACAACTGATCTGAACTAGCTAACAGCAAAATTAACATTAACCTCACAGGAAACACTCAACCACTCCTAACCTCTCACAAGATGTAGTAAGATACTGTCCAGATCTTAAATAAACAATGTCATGATAATCCATTATAAATTAAGTGGATTTCTTGGGTATTAATTGTGCATTATAAATAATCATATTCTTAAAAGTTATAACCACAAATATGTAAGTATTATGATGTATTATAATTGTTGATATAAAAAATTGGGGGGGGGTTTTTGGGGTTATGATTATTTATGAGATGATACAACATATTATAAGGTTTTTTGTAATACATTGTGCATTCATTATAATGCCTTAAGAATACCCTTATAATGTATTATAAATATGGGCTTCATAGAAAATGTGAACCAAAAAATAACTGTTTTATATTTGAATATACTTTAAAATGTAATTTATTCCTGTGATGGCAAAGTTAGTTTCAGCAGTCATTATTTCAGTCTTCAGTGTCACGTGATCCTTCAGAAATCAATCTGAATTTGAAATAGAATCTTTTGTAACATTATAAATGTCTTTACTTTCACCTTTGATCAATTGAATGTGTCCTTGCTGAATACAACTATATATAATTATATGACTATTCTGAAGTGAGAATAGCTTTGAGTGTGAAATGGACTAGAATTTGTATTGTTTTTCACTGCAAATCTCGTCATTTGTCACCCTTATTTATGAAAATTAATGAGAGAAGTAACAATGTCTGATTTGTTGGAAATTGTTGAGAGATCTTTTCAATTAATCGATCTAAATTATTAATTTACATATGACCTGATACAGCTCTCAAGTTCAACTTATTTGCTAAGCTCTTTTGAGGGCTAGATTATCAGTATATAATTACTTGGCTTTGTGTGAGGATCAGATCTAAAAGTAATCACGTGGCTTCAAAAGATTATAGTCTTTAATTTTTCCATATACAGTGCTCCACAGAAGCATGGAAGTTACAGGGGTTTGGAACGACATGAGGGTGAGTAAATGATGACAGAAGTTTCAATTTGGGCTGAACTATTGCTTTAAACATACTTCCCTTTCCTTTTAAAACAATGACCTGATTCATTCGACTGAGGTGCCCTTGAGCAAGGCACCAAGCCCCCAACTGCTCCCCGGGCGCTGCAGCAAAAAAATGGCTGCCCACTGCTCCAGGTGTGTGTTCACGGTGTGTGTGTGTTCACTGCTGTGTGTGTGTGCACTTTGGATGGGATAAATGCAGAGCACTAATTCCGAGTATGGGTCACCATACTTGGCCACATGTCACGTCACTTCACTTCAGTATTTTTAAAGCCAGGTCCTCTCAAACACATTGAAAGGTCGTGTTTCATTTGTCTTTCATTGGGAATCTGTCCTTTAAACAGAAAATCATTAACAGAATGCTGTTGAATCTGAATAGAAACAATTACTAGATATTGAACTCGTCTGTGATAATCACACGCAATTGTGTTTCCACACTTCAGCAATACTAAAACATGCTTCTCTACAACAATCACAGACACTACACTGTAATTTCTGAAGAACGCTTGTCTCCATCAATCAGATTTGGTCTAATATGACTCCGATTCATTTTAATTCCCAAGAGGTTTAAAATTTATTAGGCACCTCGAGTACTATTTCATCACCACCAATGTTTTTTTCTTGTATAACACCGTGTCTGACATGGTTCTAGTGAATTTCTTCATATCTACTGCACAAACATAGCACAGATAATGTATTCCACCCTTTTTTCTGCCTTTCTTGTTCTGTAAGAGTAAAAATACATAACCTTGTTCACAGGGTGGTGAATGTTTTGTCACATTCGGGTAGTTATTAGTGCGTATTTTGCTGTCACCTGCAAATGGGTTGACAAGAACGTTTTATGCCACCCTCTTTCCCCTCCCCTGTGTCATTTATTCCTCAGAGCCATTGATGATTGTCGATTTTTATATCCTCACAGGAAAAACATGTTTATCAGACTTCCTAAAGGCTCAGTGAATTAATTTAGCAAATGAATTTAATTAAGATTACAGTATATACTTTTTTTTCTTGTTCATTTATCATAATTTTTTTCTCATTCATTATTGCAACTGCTCCAATGCACATTTAGAAAAAGTACTATGGTGTTACCATGGTAGAGTGATGATATCAGATGGTATTTTGATGGTATCTTTACCATGGTACTGAACGATTACCTTATTTATATGCTTTGGTATTTCCATGGTACTTTTTATAGGTGGACTTGCCTTTTTCCAATTTACACACATATTTGAAGTAAATTCGAGGACTTGAAGAAACTGATGGGACTCAGTCCACCAAAACATTGGCACAATGTCAACTAGCTGATAATGAAAGCTCTAGGCACTGCAGACTTCACAGCAGAAATCATTTACCTTAAATGTACCCATGAAAAAAGCTGAATCATCTTACATTTCCCAGCAGAACTTTTTATAAAGAAAATTAAAGTTTTCTATGAAGTATATTGCTCCTTTCAGCCCTCCATGATGACCACCCGAAACATTTTGAAAGGAAGTGCAGAGAGTGAAAAAAAAAAAAAAAAAAAATTTGTCTCATTAATTCTTCCATTTATCCCTGTGTTCTGTCTTCCTGCGTCTGTTATTTATTTATTTTTCTGGTGATTATATTTGCATGTATGTGAGCATTGTTATACTGAGACATTCAGGGTGCTGACCTGTTGGCGATTCATTGCAGTGAAAAATACCAAATATATTTTTGATTGAAATGTGCTGCTGCAGAATGTAGGTTCATTATTTTTAAGCCAAGATTGATTGTTGTTGTTTAAATACAAATTGTTTAAACACAATTTTTAAAAAAATCTTAAACTGTCCTATTAGACTTATTAGACTTTTACTTTTTACACAGAGAACTATGGAAGCTGAAATGTGTTTCTGCTGAAATGTGAATGAATGAATGAATGAATGATGAATGAATGAAGAATGAATAAATAAATAAATAAAATAAATGAACGAAGGAATGGACTAAGGTAATTGTGACGTTTCATCTCCAATTCTGTCTTTTTTCTTGCAATTTTAACTTTCTACCTCAAAATTTGAACTTTGTTTCTCACAATTCTGAAAAAAACTCAGAATTGTGAGGTATAAAGTTGCAAACACCTTTTATTATTTTTTTATTCCATGGCAGAAAAAAAAGTTGGAGATTTTGGACAAATCAGATGTGTAGAAAAAAAAGACAGAATTCTTCAGGAATTGTTTTCAACATTGATAAAGATCGTCTCAGGTTACTTGTGTAACCATGTTTCCCTGAGTAGGGAACGAGACACTGCGTACTCTAGAGGTCACTATGGGGAATGCCTCGTCGTGACCCATGTCTGAAGCATACATTGAAAAAACTTATATGAAAAATACTTACCTGTTAGGGCCAGACTCCTGGGCCCGGGGTAGAGCTCAAGGCTTGGAATCAGGAAAAGATTCCTTTAAGGGAATATGACCAAGAGCCTAGAATCATACTAGTATTGGCCTGTCACACAGGGGCTACCGCACGTTCTCTTTGTATGTGCTGAAGGAACTGTCGCAACAGCCCCCTAGTAGCAACACCCTGTTAAAGAAGGTATCCAGAGGATACATAGGAGGAATGGTGCCCAAGGCAGAACCGGGGTTTAAAACCACTCAAAAAGAGCACGAAGTCTTTGCGCGTAGCTCTTACCATACAGGATTTTAGAAAAGTGGGCAAAGCATAACGTGCACACTTAACACTTATGTGGATTTTAGAAAGTGGGAAAAGCATAACGTGCACACTTACCAGCTATGTGGATTTTAGAAAGTGCGCAAAGCATAACGAGCACACTTACCACTTATGTGGATTTGTAGAAAAGTGCACAAAGCTTAACGTGTTCACTTACCATAGTATTTGGATTTTAGAGTTTTCCAAGCATCTGCTCACAGCCAAACGGGAGAGGCAAGCTCAAATACAACCCTCAAAGGTGAGGGGAGCACTGCCCGAGACAGCATTTACCCAGGAAGGTTCTCGTAATGCCACCTACACCTCCCACTCGATGCCTCAGCAAGACGGGATATCCTGGATCTGGACGCCCTCAGGGTGACCCAGATACGGTTAGAACCAGTCAGGGTAGCATGAAAGCGTAACCCCAGCCCGGACGTCCAGGAAATTTTGCAGTGACGCGCCGGGGGCCTGATGATCACGAAGGCTCCCGCAGAAGCCTGTGTTATGGCCGCATGATCCAGGAAGTATGAAGCCGAAAAACCAGGCATTTTATTACCTATCTGGACATATATCGATGCGTGAAATCAAAACTGCAAGCGAGCGACACCGGGTTCTGAACCCAGAGAGGGGGTGCCATCGAGGACATACCCTAGAAAGGGGACCAGCAACACACGGTCCCGGAAAAACACTGCAAAAGAAACTAGCCAGAACAGGGTATACACACAACCACACCATCCATTAGATAAAAACATAGAATATTTTATATCTACTATATTTGACATGGATCGTACTCACCCCCATGGTTACCCGTGGCGGGCTCTCTGAAAGAAGCCCTGACAGGACCATCGTAGATGGTCACTATGAAGCCATAGAACCAACCTGTCTGGATCACATCCCTTAGGTCTTTTACTTACCTTCCTTTGACCCGCGATTCTTACTACCCCTACCCGCGTGCGGTGGAGGAGCGCGAACCGCGACACTAGCCTTCTGAGCCAGTCTCTTATCCTCAAACCGAGATGGGCTAGGACCCTTGGGTTGTTCGGGCTCAGACCTGGACCTCCTTTATCCAGGTCTTTCAGCAGGTCAGCCTGTTATGCTTGGAGCATCACCATCGTGTGAAATGAAGCGACAGCCCGACCTGCTGCTGCTGCGTATGCCCTGGCATCCGAGAGAGATGTCAAGGAGGGGAGTCTTAGAGGAAAAAACGGCCTCTTCCCTTCCTTCTCAATGTTTATATGAAAAACAGGAAGAAAGGAAAGCTCACCTGAGCTGGAGGGTTATGGCCAGAAAATAACGTTCATCAAGATACTTCGCGACGTCACTTTCTTCAACCGCTTCACGGCAAGTAAAGCCTCACCATGGCGCGATCCATAACTTCCAAAACTAATCATACGCAGGGCAGGAGGATTGGGAAGGCTCAGCCTCAGCTTATTTGCCCTCCTCAGATATTTCCTGCTTTTGCTGGGCTGATCCCAGGAGAGCACTGGCCCCTGAATCAAACAATGTTAATGAAATAACATCATCCTCCAGCGGCTCACTCTCGTGCACAGCCGACGATCGCGAAAGGGAAACCCCTCTTCAAACTCATCGGCCAGATCCACCTGCGCTCCCCACGAGCTCATTCCCTTCCGTGCTTCAGCAGAGGCGGGTCCTGGATCGCGGGAAGCAGACGTCTGCCCCTCTTTCCTCGAAAAGAGAGAGACAAACGAGAGCGGAGCTTTTCCCTTGAAAAAAACGCTCACAGATGCCACGCCGATTCGCCGAAACAAATAACGCATAGATCGTGTGTGTCATCAGATGTTAAACAATGTCAACACGGATGCACACATCCTTAAACGCTTTTCTAGTGCTCACCATAATGAGATGAATAGAGATCGCTCTTACCACAGAAATGCACGCTTCAAACAAAACAGTCAATGAAGACGAAGAAGAGAATGATGTGTGCTCCCGGCGCCTATTTATACTAAAGTCGCACCGGTAGTGACGTCATGGCTGTCGCCGGCTAACGAGTTGGTGTTTTTTCAATGTATGCTTCAGACACGGGTCACGACGAGGCATTTCCCCATAGAGACCCCTAGAGGACGCAGTTCAAAGTACCCATGAAAGGGAATAAAGTTTGAGTGTGAGATATAAACCTTTTTTTATTTAAATTTTTTTTAATCCTGTGGTGGAAACAAGCTTAGAGAACTCCATTGAGAACTCTGTCTTCAAATAAATAAATAAGTAAGTGAATGTGAGTGAGTGAATGAATGATTGAATGAATGAATGAATGAATGCATGAATGCATGAATGAATGAATGAATGCATGAAGAATGAATGAATGCTGAATGAATGCATGAAGGAATGAATGAATGAATGAATGAATGAATGAAGTCTATTACAGTTGAAAACAATTAGCCGTCACAACATATGCCAGTACAACATACGATGTTAACCTAATGACTTGCATAATAATGACATTTAATGAGGCATGTACAAACGTTATAAATCTACACATTCAAACCCTAGAGCTTTTTGAAGACAAGCAAATTGCTGTGAACAGATAATATCTTTCCTCCTTGGAAGCCTAGTGTCTCAGCAGCATCTTACAACTGTTAACACTTTTAATTTACGCCATTATCGGCCCTGTCTGTGAGCTTAGATTACCTACAAAGTCACAAAGTAACATTCGTTTGAATTTGGCCTTTAGTGATGTCCTGCCTTAAAGCTATTCCTTGCATGCTGAGCGTGTAGAAAAAGTCTTGCGGGTCTTGACACTAAGTGTGGGGGAGTGGATTTGGGTGTAGCGTACCTCTAACCCAGAGTTAATGAGGACCCTCTGGGCTTTTCCCTTCATTGGTGTGAAGGGAAGTTTCTCTGAAAAACACTGAGGAACAACTCCATCTTACCCAGAGGGAGGAAGTGCTGGAGTGTAAAGTAGGTTTTATATCCTTGCATGGTTCATGAGGTCATTACTGTGCAGGGCATGTTGATGCGGTTGGTGAGAATATAAACAGATGCTTGTTAATATTAGAATAATAGAAAAAAAGACTGTAATACAAGTAAGAGTGAGAAAAAAAAGGCAAGAATGGCAATGGAAGCAATTCTTTTTAAATTGGATACAAATGAAAAATGCATGTATGAATATAAAGCAAATATTGACACTCTATGCCATCCCAGTGTTTCATTTGTCGCAGATAGAGGCAGTGGATTAGTTCAGGCAATTACTCCTAGTAGACTGCGCCCCAGCTTTGCTCATTAATTGAGCCTAATTACCTAAACATATTTAATGGAGGGATGGGTAAGTGATAGATGGAGTTAGTGACTTCAGATCAAATGGGTCTCATTAATTGATCCTTCCATAGCCTTCTGTTGCATCGAGAGGTCTGCCAAGTCAAAAGCAGACATCTTTTTGAAATACTTAATTACACAAAAGAGCAGCACATTGCTTACTGCACCGCCTACATGCGATACAAAAAAAAATGTGGTGGAGGAGAGCAAAGAAAAGTAAAGGCAACGGAAATGATTTGTGTACATTGTGTAAAATAATTAGATTTTCCTTCTTCCCTTTGAGTGAGCACAGGAATGAGTGGTTTTATTTCTGCCCCTCCAAATAAATTATTCATTTTAGGTCTTCAGAAAGGCCTATTTGTCTCGATTAGGATCCCCACCCCAGCAACGTAGAGTTCCTCAATAGCACTAAAACATCCTAATATTTAATATACTCAGTAGACACAGATATCATCAATCTATCCTATCTATCTATCTATCTATCTATCTATCATCTATCTATCTATCTATCTATCTATCTATCTATCTATCTGTCTATCTGTCTGTCTGTCTGTCTGTCTGTCTATATCTCTGTCTGTCTGTCTGTCAGCAGTTTGTATTTGCTCCACACACCTTCCTCATTAGTTAAGCCATATGTCACTTACTAATAGAGTTTTATTGTTGTTATTGTTTCAAATGACAGAGTTTGATTTGCATCCATTTTGCAGGGACAAGTAAGTCATCTGTGATTATGTAAATATCCATGTAATATCCAATATAATTTCATATGTTTGATTTAAGTATCATCTTCATTTTTCATCATGCAAATCAAGCATAGCTTTACAAAAAAAATAAATAAAAAAAAGCTCCTCACAGCAAGACAAGGAACAGTGTTGCGTGAGGAAGTGCAATATTGTGACTATAATCAGTGTTTATGGAAATGGGCTGACACGTGTGATTAATGCAGTGGTATTCTGGATAGTGAATGCTGTGGACTAGGCATGTTTTATACAGTATATATCTGAAATGAACACTAAGCACTTCACCTGCCCTCTGAAACCGCAGTGAGTGACACTTATATACAAACACAAACACATACATAACAAGTCTGATGCTGGTGCTGTCAAAACTGATAAATAATAAATATTGATAGAATATTCATTTTTGATGAACTCTATGTAAAGGTATAGTTCATCCAAAAATTTACTCACTCTCAGGCCATCCAAAATGCAGATGAGTTTGTTTCTTCATCATAACGTTTTGGAAAAATGTAGCATTACATCTCTTGCTCATCAGTGGATTTTCTGCAGTGAATGGGTGCCGTCAGATGAGAGTCCAAATAACTGATTAAAAACATCACAATAATCCAAAAGTAACCCACACCACTCCAGTCCATCAATAAATGTATTGTGAAGTAAAAACAAAAGCGCAGGTATGTAATTAACAAAGTAAGCAAAAGATGTTTTCAATTAAAGGGGTTATATGATGTGATTTCAAGTTTTCATTTCTCTTTGGAGTGTTACAGGCTGTTTGTGCATAGATAGGATCCCTGAAGTTGCAAAGACTAAAGGTCTCCAAACCAAAGAGATATTCTTTATCAAATTAAGACTCTGCCACGCCCCCCTAAAACGGATCATTCTAACACGCCCCCACATACCTAAGTCACAATGTGGGAAGATTTGCATAAAGCCACCCAAATGTTCACGCAAACAAAGAAGGCGTGGTTTCAGTAACCGCAGTTAGGTGTTGAAGCAGCATGTCAGGGAGACAATGTGTGTTTCTAGCCGAAAGCAAAAGCACTTTATTTGACCTTCCGAAAGTAGATGCATTTAGGAATCTTTAAGATCACTTACAACCAGCAACAACAATCACGATTATGGTAAGGGGTGTTACATTTCCCACGAGTGCTGCGGTGTTCGGCCAATCACAATGCACTGGGTAGCTGGCCAATCGAGCGGACTGCGCTTGTCGGAAGGAGGGACTTTTGTTTGAAAACGAAGCGTTTGAGAGAGGCAGAGCATAGAGGACCTACAATAACGTACAGTACTTGAAAAAAATGTGTTTTTTGAACATTAAAACATATCAACATATTCTGTTACACCAAATACACAAAGATCTTTAAAATAGCATCATATGACCACTTTAAAAAAGTGATTTTTTCGTTCTAACACACCCCAACATACCTACGTCACTGTGTGGGAAGATTTGCCCCACAAATGTTCACGCAAAGAAAGAAACTTTTATTCTTGCTGTAGTATTGTTTGCTGCCGCCGCCATGTCGTGAAGAAGCTGTGTGATTCGTTGTGAAAGCGAAACGACTTTGGTTGGCCTTCCAAAAGAGGACGAAATCAGCTTCGTCATGCCTAGAGCTGATCCGTGGTTGATGAGGAAATAAATCAACTTTGCGCTGTGGATCGCCGGATCAGCTTTCACCGTGGATGAAGCGGAGCCCAGCCCGGGGTCGTCACATGTGGTTGCCACAAGCCCGCCGGACGCCCCTTCGTCGAATCCGCCGCCTCTGCTCACTCTAGCCCTCCTTATGTCCCCACTGGATGCAACGAATGCCTCGTTTATAATGGGTTTTCATGTTTTTGAATCATCGCTCCGGCATGACAGGGCATCATCACAATATGGTAGGGGCGTAACATTTCTGTCTCACGCTGGAGGTATTCAGCCAATCACAACACATTGGATAGCTGGCCAATCACAGCACACCTCCCTTTTCAGACCGTTGAGCTTTGTAAAAATCAACGCGTTTAATAAATTTTATTTTAATTTTGGTCCGTTTAAATGTGTGTATCTGCTAATTATCTGTTAATGTTTGGGAGTACAAGTGCTGATGGCTTTAAAGCTAACACACATGGGCTAAAAGATCTAAAACTCAGATTTGTGTTTCACAGTTTTCAGGGGAACCTGTCCCCCCTCCCACCCCCTCCCAAAAAAACAACACAAAAAAACTGATGTGGTATGTTGCGGATCAGAAGTATGGGGCTACAAAGGAGACAAAGATAAAGTAAATAAGAAAAAATGTGTTTAGTAAGCGGGACATGATAGGGCTTATCTCATTGTTTCTGCACTAGATGGCTGACTCTAGTTACACGCTGATGCCTCGTATATTCTTCTAGCTCACAGAGCTAAAATAATTAATGACACACACTCCTCCCATGAGGGTTAAACACAAATCAATTATTCACAACTGAGACCGGAACACCCTCGGTTAGAGGACTATTGTTTTGCAGATGTCATCAGACATTTATTTGACATTACAGGTGGAGAAACAAGAGGATGTTTTCCTTCCTTCCTCTGGTTGTTATGGACAAAAATGGGTGATACCGAGATACATGTCATCCTTGTCGGCTGGTATCAGCAGTGTAGGTCAGGAGATGAAGCTGTGCAGGACCTTACAGGAAACATGCATAAATGAGCTCCAGCCATTTTGACCCAGAGAGGATTTTCTTTTGCCGGAAAAAAGAGGATGTTATTGCATTAGACTAAAACGTACTGACTTTGCTCACACCTGGGAAAACAATATTGTGGTTTTTCAGGTTAAAAATGACCATCCTACAAAACATTGCTTATAAATTTCTTGTTTTACTATATTATTACCAAATATTTAATGCAATCTTTTTATCAACTTGTTTAGTCTTAGTCTTAGGCCTCATTGATCTGAGCTTATGTACCACTTTTGAGTGAACATTTCCAAAATTATTCACAAATAGTGCTATTTTCACTCAAAAAGTGAGCTGCATTGGCTTAGCTGTTTACACTTGGTATTAAGATGTGTTTTTGTCGATCAGATGTTGTAATTTGTCTCTTTTGACCACTTTTGACCACTTTTCTAAATTCTTTGAGGAGAGGGTCTATGGGCGCATGTATATATGGGCTTTTTCAGATCTTTAGATCTAATATTGTGAAATAAGCTCACACAATATATGCATGGATGTGAAAGGAGTAACGGAAAATGATACTGAGAGCAGCAGCTTTCGTTTCTGCTCTGATAGCTGCAAAACTATGCTGAGTGCTGTGGGTTTTTGTTAGAATCAGGACCGGTAAGAGAACATTGTGCTTTTTATATTTTTTCTCCGTCATTCCAAACGAACAATTTCACATTTATATCCCATCTAATGTGCTTCAACAACACGTCCCGTAATGTTTAAGAATTAGGTCAGTAGGCAGAGAGGAGGTGGTATGTGGCTGTTTGAACGCATTCGACCACATGAGCATTTTCACTACGCAAGCAATTTGGCGGAATGTGTTTTCAAGTACCTCTGGAAGAGGTCAAAAGTGGATAAGCTCAAAACATTTCAGACATCTGTATTTAGCGTTGTCCACTTGTGACTGTATTGATAAAAAAAGCATCTTAATATCAGATGTAAACAGGACCTCAGATCAGTGAAGGCTACCAATTTGTTCCAAAATGAAATACAAAATCTGTGATAATTGAAAGAAAACAAGTTGACAAAAAAGACTGATTTCAAAATTTGGTGATAATATAGCATAATGAGAGATTTACAAGTCATTTTAAAAGGCTGGTCCATTGTGGTTCTTGCTGGTCCCAGGAACACCAAGTTAGATGAAGGATTTTCAGCACAGAACAAGAGTTAAAAGCATGTACTGTATTAAAGGGATAGTAATTCTCTGTCATTATTTAACCACCCTCTCCAGACTATTTTATGTGACTTGTAATGTTATTGAAATGGGCTTCAGCACTTTTGGTGTGTCAGTATTTTAGATAGTGGATTGGCCTGATAGAGAACTGCTGATTTTTGCATATGTGTATCAATGTAGCTTGTGTGTGTGTGTGTGTGTTATCGGTCTGAGTCAGCTCACGCTGGTTTTATCAGAGACGAGGGCAAATGAGTAGCTAATTAGTCAGCATATAACTAGGATAAAACATTGCCTAGTCCGCAACTTCACTACCCGAAGACACCTGCATTAATCACGTGTCACACATATTCCATAAACACTCATTAAAGAAAGCCACAACATTACACTTCCTTACACAACACTGCTCCCGGTCAATGTTAGACACAGTCTTGTTTTCTGAAAAGAAAGTGCAGTCATCGAAGAAACAATTGATTAATTGTCTGATGAACTCAATATCGGACTAAGTATTTAAGTTGATATCATTCTTTGACCAGAATAGTAAGCCAGATTGTTGGATTTTGTCATTAATCATGAAAGATATATAATAATATATATATAATCTATATATAATACTATAATCTTACAGTGGTACTGAACATTTTCATACACCCTATTACATTTTTCAAATCCTTGTTTAAATTCGCAGGCCAATTTGCTAATAATCATTTATAAGTAAAAAAGATTTCACCCCCCTCACTTAATGTACATCAACAGCACAGCACCCCCATATTGACCAGAAAAACCCACCAGAATCCTGTTTGAATTTTTTTTTGCAGATTTATTAAAAAAGAAAAATTGAAATATCAGATGGTCCTAAGTATTCAGATCCTTTGTTGTGACACTCATATATTTAACTCGGGTGCTTTCCATTTCTTCTGATCATCCTTGAGAGGGTTCTACACCTTCATTTGAGTCCAGCTGTGTTTGATTTATACTGATTGGACTTGATTAGGAAAGCCGCACACCTGTCTATATAAGACCTTACATTTCACAGTGCATGTCAGAGCAAATGAGATTTATGAGGTCAAAGGAACTGCCTGAAGAATTCAGGCAGAATTGTGGCAAGTCACAGATCTGGCCAAGGTTACAAAAATAATTTCTGCTGCACTTAAGGTTCCTAGTAGCACAGTGGCCTCCATAATCCTTAATGGAAACCTTTGGTACGACCATAACCCTTCCTAAGAAGCTGGGGGGGCCGTCCGGCCAACTGACGCCATCTGGGTACAAGAGCCTTGTTGAGAGAGGAAAGACGAACCCAAAGACTCACTGGGGCTGGAGACTCCCGAGTACTGCAGTCAGAGATGGGAGACGTTTTTAGAAATTCACCATCAGCTCGGAAGAGCCTTCAACAGTCGTGTGCTTTAAAAAAATGTTGCAGAGTGGCCCGACGGAAAAAGCCTCCCTCCTCAATTGCAAGACACAATGAAAGCCCACAGTGTTTGCTAAAAATAACCCTAGAGGACTCCAAAGATGGGAGAATATAATGAATTCTCTGGCCTGATGAGAACCAATAATAGTAAACTTTTTATTTTTTGGCCTTAATTTCTAGCGTAATGGTTTTGGAAAACCAGGCAACTGCTCATCACCTGTCCATACAGGTCCCTACCCGTGGAAGGGGCATGGCTGGGTGGCAGCATCATGCTGTGTGGGGTTTATTTCTTCGCTGCAATGGAACAGGACTGGTTGCAATTGAGGGAAAGATTAATGCGGCCAAGTACAGGGATATCCTTGATGAAAACCTTCTCCAGAGTGCTCAGTACCTCAGACTGGGCCGTAGGTTTACCTTCCAACAAGGCAATGACCCTAAGCACACAGTTAAAATAATGAAGGAGTGGCTTCACACCAACTCTGTGACTGTTCTTGAATGCCCCAGCCAGAGCCCTGACTTAAACCCAAATTGAGCATCTCTGGAGAGACCTAAAAAAATGGCTGTCCACCAACGTTTACAATCCAAACTGACAGAACTGGAGAGGATCTGCAAGTAGGAATGGCAGAGGATCCCCAAATCCAAATGTGAAAAACTTGTTGCATCTTTCCCCAAAAAGACGCATGGCTGTATTCGATCAGAAGGGTGCTTCTACTAAATACTGAGCATGGACCATGTGATATTTCAGTTTTTCCTTTTTTAATAAATCTGCAAAAATGTCAACGATTCTGTTTTTTTCTGTCAATATGGGATGCTGTGTGTACATTAATGAGAAAAAAAATTAACTTAAATGATTTAACAAATGGCTGCAATATAAACAAAGAGTGAAAAATTTAAGGGGGACAGAATACTTTCCGTACCCACTGTATATATACTGAACAAAATTATAAATGCAACACTTTTGTTTTTGCTCCCATTTTTCCATGAGCTGAACTCAAAGATCTAAGACATTTTTCTATGTACACAAAGTGGCCTGTGGAATGTTGTTCCACTCCTCTTCAATGGCTGTGCAAAATTGCTGGATATTGGCAGCCTGGAAACACGCTGTCGTATAACGCCGATCCGAAGCATCCCAAACATTGGCTCATGGTGACATATGTCCGGTAAAGTAGTCGGCCATGTAAACTGGATGTTTTTTCAGCTTCCCAGGGATTGTGTACAGATCCTTGCAGACATATGGGGCCGTGCATTACAGGCTGCAACATGATGTAATGGGTCCTGGATGAATGGCATCACAATATGGGCCTAGGATCTCATCACGGTATCTCTGGTGCATCCAATGCAGCTTTGTTCGTTGTCCATAACATATGCCTGCCAATACCATAACCCCACCGCCACCATGGCCACTCGATCCACAACGTTGACATAATCAGCAAACGCTCACACCCACCGACGCCATAAACACGCTGTCTGTCTGCCATCTTCTCTCCCCTTACAGTGAAACCTGGATTTCATCATGAAGCGAACACCCTCTCCAAGTGCCAGAACGCCATCAAACTGTAGCATTTGTTGCCCCGCCTCACGTCGTTTTACTACTACGAAAACTGCAGTCGGGTCGCGACCCACGATGAGTAATTACGAGCATGCAGATGAGCTTTCCTGAGATGTTTTCTGACAGTTTGTGCAGAAATTATTTGTTTATGCAAACCGATTGTTGCAGCTGTCCAGGTGGCTGGTCTCAGATGATCTTTGGAGGTGAAGATTCTGGATGTGGAGGTCCTGTGCTGGTGTGTTTACACGTGGTCTGCGGTTGTGAGGCCCGTTGGATGTACTGCCAAATTCTCTGAAAACGACTTTGGAGACGGCTTATGGTAGAGAAATGTACATTTTCCACCTGACACACTCATTCACGGGCAACAGCTCTGGTGGACATTCCTGCTGTCAGCATGCCAATTGCACGCTTCCTCAAAACTTGTGACATCTGTGGCAATGTGCTGTGTGATAAAACTGCACATTTTAGAGTGGCCTTTTATAGGTGCCAGCCTAAGGCACACCTGTGCAATACTCATGCTGTCTAATCAGCATCTTGATATGCCACACCTGTGAGGGGAATGGATTATCTCGGCAAAGGAGAAGTGCTCACTAGCACCTATGTAGAGTCCAGATTTTTGTGAAACAATATTTGAGAGAAATAGGCCTTTTGTGTCCATAGAAAAAGTCTTAGATCTTTTAGTTCAGCTAATGAAAAATGGGGGCAAAAACAAAAAAAGTGTTGCGTTTATAATTTTTTTCAGTATATTTTTAGTCTGTGGTTATTTAAATTGGTGATGATTTTGCGCAATTTAACCAAATCACTATCTCACAATTAGAATACAGGTACATCTCAATAAATTAGAATGTTGTGGAAAAGTTCATTTATTTCAGTAATTTCAACTCAAATTGTGAAACTTGTGTATTAAATGAATTCAGTGCACACAGGCTGAAGTAGTTTAAGTTTTTGGTTCTTGTAATTGTGATGATTTTGGCTCACATTAACCACATCACTATCCTTCACAAATTAGCATATTTGCTGACTGTCATCAGTCTAATCAACTACTCAAAACACTTGCAAGGTTTCCCTGAGCCGTTCAAATGGTCTCATCAGTTTGCGGTTCACCTAGGCGACACGTCATGGAAAACTGCTGCCGAAAGGTGTCCGAGAAAGAGACAATCCTTGACACCCTTCACAAGTGAGTGTTAGCACAAACATGAAATTGCCAAAGAAGCCGCTCGATCACAACAGAGTGCCTGTAGAAAGTCCAAGCATGTTAACAGAAAGTTATGATGGAAACAAGTGTGGAAGAAACAGATATCACAACCACTCGATAGCACTAGCAGCCTTATTGATTGTCAAGCAAAATCAAAACAAGCTCGATTTCAAGGATTTGAGTGAAGCTCAACGAAGGAAAGACATGAGGCTGGTGTCCAAGGCATCAAGAGCCAACCCCACACCTAGATGTGGTCAAGGAATTTGTCTACCCGTTTCCCGTAAAGTTCTTTCTCTACCTTGTTTAGCCACTTCCTGAACCACAGAACAATGTCAAGCTCTTAATACCTGGGCTAAAGGAGAAGACGAACTGGCTGTTGCCAGTGGGTGTTGTCCCAGTCCTCTTTTTTCCCGATGAAGCCGTTTGGTATTTCATTTGGAAACCAGGTCCTAGAGTCCTGGAGGAGGGTGGAGAAAGGGCTCCATGCCCAAGTTGCTTTGAAAGGGTAAGTCCAGTGTTTAGTTTCCACAGTCTGTGATGATTTGGATTGCAATGTCATCTGCTGGTGTTTGGTCCATTGTGTTTTTTGAAAACCAAAATCACTGCACAAACAAGGACTGCATGGGCACACCAGAAAACCCGTTTACACCACGAATGTTATGAGGCACTTCATGCTTCCTTCTCATAACTAGAGTACTCTACCTCACTTTATTGAGATGCTGATTTCATTTTCCAGCAGTATTTGTCACCTGCCCACACTGCCAAAAGCACCCAAATTGGTTAAATGACCATGGTGTTGGTGTGCGTGACTGGCCAGCAAACTCACCAGACCTGATTTGTCAAGAGGAAAATGAGAAACAAGAGAATAAAAAAATGCAGATGAGCTGAAGGCCTCTGTCAAGGAAACCTGGGCTTCCATACTACCTCAGTAGTGCCACAAACTGATCACTTCCATGCCACGCTGAATTGAGGCAGTGATTAAAGCAAAAGGAGCCACTACCAAGTTTTGAGTACATGTACAGTAAATTAACATATTTTTTAGAAGGCCAACAATTCACTAAAAATTGTTTTCTTATTGGTCTTATGAAGTATTCTAATATTCTAGATAGTGAATTGGTGGGTTTTTGTAAAATGTGAGCCAAAATCATCACAATTAAAAGACACCAAGACCTTACAACAACTACTTCAGTCTGTTAGCTTGACTTTTATTTACTAACACTGAGTTTCAACAAATTGCTGAGTTGAATTACTGAAATAAATTAACTTTTTTCCATGACTTCTAATGTAATTGAGATTTTTTCTTTCGTTCCCTTTCCTTTTTTCTTTTCACAATTACCCGAAAATAGCTTTTTATGAATAATTATTCATAATAGCAATATTTTTCTTGTTAACCACATGAAACCCGACCAGCTCTATTTTTTATTCTTTACAACAACATATCTCAGCAATCAAATCGTCATATTTATTATTAGCATTATTAGTATAATTGTGATTAGGCATAAATAAAACAGGATTTTTATATAACCATTTTAGTACAAAAACATCACTCATCATGATGTTGATTGAAAAAAAATGGAGTTGGTGTTTCTTTAACAAGACATGTACCTATAGCCTTTCAGAATTATATATTTTCACGACAAATATTTATATAATAAAAGATGAATAAAGAATATTAATAAAACCTTTATTATAATGGAAGATAATGTTTTTCAGGAGCAATGTTGCAAGTTGTATGTGTCATTTGTCAGTTGTCAAACACTTAACTCAAAAGATCGAACCCGCAGCTTTTTCAGGAGATGTTTAAAAAAAAAAAACAAAAAAACAAAACAACACAAAAAGGCTATTTGGAAGTAATATTATTGACTGCAACATTCTAAAACCCTTCAGAGTCGTAAAACCATCAAATGAGTTCTAGGTGGAAACAAACCGAATTTTAAGAAAAGCACTTCCAAGCAAATTACACTTTTGAACGGAGATACGATTTCCATTTTCACTTCAGCTCACAGCCAATCATTAGCAACCATTTTCTTTTCCCCCCTTTCCCTGGTATTTCCAGCGCACAACCATAAAAAGATAGTTGTCATCTGCTTCAAGCCGGTAAAGTAGTGCAAATCTAATAAATCCATCTGCTTCAAGGCAGGTAAGTCGTGCAAATCTATAAACCGTCATTAAGTTAACATCGAACTATCCAAGTAAAATAACCTGGGTAAATTTACCAAGTCTTTCAAATTATTGCTCTTGCATCCAGAAGCTTCATTCTGCAGTTCGGAAGAAGATGAATTGACATGGAATTACAGAGTTTGTAACGTCTGATAAAAGCTGGCAAAGGGATCAAAGGCAGAGACATGCAGAAGCTTGACTAGCATGTAAGACATCTAGGAAATTCTTAAAGCTTATCACCACCACCTCACCATACACAGGTCGAAGTGACTGGAAAGAGCATATTAAAACCAGTCATTTCTACAATTAAGATTAGTACTGGCAGTGTTGGAATGTTTCAAATTCCTTGAAAGTCTCTAACATATTCCTTCTGTGCTTTCAAACGAGATCAAGACTGGGCGAATGCCATCAAGACAGGTTGGCATACAGACGTGGCGAATGCACAGACATGTTGGATAGAAATTGAGTTAAACTCAAAGTGAAAAATGCAGTTGTCGCACGCTGAACCAAACACAGCCTGAACAGCAGGGGGTTCTGGATTGCTTTGTCTCTTGTTTTATCACTTTTGACAATGCCATCAAACTCAAGTACAGGCAAAATCTCAACTTGTATTCAGATTGGAAGTTTTACATCACATGCCTCTCGTCTCCACTCTCAAAGACATATTTGGATTTGATTGATAAAATAAATAAAGTCTAGATAAAAGAGCGTTATCACTTCCTCAGTATTGCTGTCTGGAGTATTAACAGGCTGCTTTACAGGGGCGTCACGTATAGTGAGCAAACAGAGTCTATGAATACACTTTGTATGCTGTAAAAACGAATTAGCCTCTCATTTATGAAAATTCTGCTGGAAATCAAAAAGTGCTTTGTTGATATTCGAGAAGTGTATGAGCCTCAGCCTGGGTGTTTTTTGCTTGCAGATGTATTTCATTTTGGGGATAAAATGGTGAAATGAAATGACAAAAGATATAAAAATATAATGTACAGCACAAGCTATCCACTTTTAGACTTAATTATGGAAAGGCAGCTTCAAATATAGACCCTTCTCAGACCGAGTTCTGTATAATGAAGGTGGATCCTAAATGGATCCTCAAAGCTATGTCAAATCTTGCTTTAACAATGTGTGTGCAAAGATAAAAAATGGCCAGTGAAGAAATTGCTCACAAATGAAAATGTCTCGAGATGAGGTTTGGAAAAAATGACCTGATAACATCTTAACATTGTGCGATAAAGCTTATTGAGCTGGCGAATATAAAGGAAAGTGGGATGCAATCTGTTCTTTGTTTAACTAGATGGGACTGTCGCAAAGGCATATATTGCTCCATATCAGTACAATATAAAAAGCTGAGACCAGAAGTCATAAAACATAATTCAGAACTGGTGCTCGACGTTGACATATAGCTAGAATCCATCATGAACAATTCTGCACATCCTATCAGGCAATTCCAATGTTGATGCCGAAAAATGTATTCATAATGTTTAGCTAATAGGGTTATTATTCTGTATTAAAGGTTAACTCCCACGCTAAGCTTAAAATACTTTCCCTTATTCCAGCATAATATGCAGAAACAGAAAGTGTTTCTATATTGTGGTACTGTGGTATTTTCAATTTACTGTTTTTTTTTTTTTACCTGTCCGACAACAGCAACAGCTCAACCAATAGTGTGAGTTTGGGGCTCGGGGCCTTTCTGTTTGACTGACCAATGGAATCGAGGGGAAATTTAGGACGCCTGTTTGAATAATAATAATATAAGAAGACTAATAATAATAAAAAACATCTGTATATTTTTGCTGTTCTTTTTGGTTACAACAGTGGTGCAGAAATTATACATGTTAATGTACTATTGTACATTTCTGATTATAAATGTAAATTTGAAAGAAAGATAGGATCATTAGAAAATGCATCACATAACCTAACCATCACATCAATGCATCACATAACCATGTATGGCTTTTCTGATATAGTAAACTTGCTTGATAGCGCACCTGGGGCCCGTTTCAATAAGGAGGTTCAACCAACTCTGAGTTGAATCTCAAACTCTGAGTTGACTTACCCTGAGATAGGAAACTCTGAGTTTTCGGTTTCAGAACAGCTAAATTGTGCTAGTTCAGTCGACTCTGAGTAGGTTGAATCTGAGTTAAGCGTGCACCATGACTATGAGAAGTCATGATCAATGGAGCTTCACCATGGCAACAGCACTGACAAAAAGACGTCCACATACTTCCGAGTCAATAAATAACTTTAATTCTTAATCACTGTTATAATATCAGAGGTAAAAACTGTAAATTATTTAACTAAATTTCATTTTCATTGTATCCCACGGCAAAAAAAAGAAAAAGAACGTAGCAGCATGTAAAAATGTATTATAAAAACACAATTCAATCAAGGTAAAGCTTTAAGCATAAACGTTTCATGGGTGTATAGGCTACATGACTTTGCAAACATTTGACATATTAAATATCATTCAGTATCTATTTCAAATGTGCAGCAGCTTTTTCCACATAGTTTAACGCTCTTTTTACATAGGCTTATTAAATATTGTCTAATCAAACCTGTTACATTTCTTAATTAGAGATGAAATTAACAACTGACTTGTACTCAGTCGAAAGAAAGAAGGCAGAGGCTCGCAAAATGGGGGAAAACCTGCACCAGCACGACTGACAGATGAAGAGGAGATGGTCAATTATTGGAAGAATTTTAAAATCCAAAAGGAAAAATAATAACTGTTTCTTTTGTATTTGTAGAAAATAAAGATGACCAAATATATTGTAAATAATTTGTTTATTTAACGGCTGTGGTGGTGGTTACGGCATATATCTCGAACTACCCTTCCATCTGGCATCCTTCCATTCCATTCAGTAATCTGATTCATTTTCAGAAGGTGCGAAGATGGGAATATGGATGTCATCAGTGCATCCAACCACACTGGAAATCCTGAAGGAAATTCTGATTATTGGATTACTTCCAGAGGTTGCAGCAAGATGTTGTCAAGTGAACATCATTTATCAGATTAGCCTCATTTAAACCGATTTCTACAACGCTGACCTACAGTCCAGTGAAACTCCTCTTTGACGGATTTGTGCCCAGGAAAAAAGTCTCAGAAAGAACTTGAGAGCGACATACACTTTCCTTATCAGTCTGCATACAGCTGCCTTACTAATGTGCTCTGCATCTCCAATATTTTAAAGGAAACTACCACTTAAAATGCTACCGCTCAAATAAATCTGCATGTGAATATGGCAAAAAAATAAAAAAACTCCCTACGAATTTTTGCAGCCTCCTCATCTACGGGATCCTGTAGATGGCTACCCTCCATCGCTGCCTAAGGAGAGTGAGAAGCATCATCAAAGACTCCTCTCACCCCAATCACAGACTGTTCACTCCTCTCCCATCGGGGAGACGTTATAGGAGTCTTCGCTGTCGCACCAGCAGACTCAGGAACAGTTTCTTTCACTCAGCGGTCAGCCTACTGAACTCCAATCTCAGGTGCTGAACACTACATCCTAGATGGACCACCTAATGCTTCACTTAAAAAAAAAAAAAACTGTCTGCACGGCTCACTCTCAATGTTCTTATTATTCCCTCTGTTATTTTGCACATTTCTCTGATATTTTGCACATTCCTTTGCACATTTTTACCTCCGGATGCCGTTTGCACTGTTATGGTCATTGGCCATATATAAACATATGCTATTTATGTACCTCACTGTATAATGCACCTTCTGTTTATACTCACTGTATAATACACCTTCTGTTTATACTTTCCTTGCACCCTATGTTGTATGTACAGTCATTTGCATTGAGCTGGTCTCTGCCCTTTACCTCATTACTTGCATTATATGTCATAAAGCTTAATGTATATACGCATAATCTATATTTATTTATATACTCTGTTATTTGCATTTCTGGTTAGATGCTAACTGCATTTCATTGGCTCTGTACTTGTACTCTGCACAGTGACAATAAAGTTGAATCTTATCTATCTATCTAAGAGGAGATCCCATTTTTGTCACTTGACCGTGTCTGCGACTGAAAATTTGCAATGAATTAAATACCTGCCCTGCAAAAATGCTTTGCTTACTAGAATTTGTGTCTCCCTTGTTTTCCAGTTAAAATATCTAAATATTCTTAAATCAAGATGCATTTTCTACATAAGACAAATGACATAAGGTATTTAGTCTTGTTTCCATGGGGGGAAAATTATTTAAGTGCATTTTTCTTATTTTGCTATGATTATCTGCCAGTGGGGTAAGAAATTAAAAATATGCATGTTGCCGTATCATTTTTCATCTATAGAAATTGCATCTTAACGTAAGATTTTTTAGATATTTGTACTTGAAATAAGACAAAATACTCGGTAAGAAAAGCATTTTTGCAGCGTGAATGAATGAATGAGGTATTTAAACATCGCTTACACTTTAAAAAGGGGAAGGAGACCGTAAGAAACTCTGGGTTTACCGAAGAAAACCTGCTCTCGACCAGGTTAGGTTCATAGAGTAAGTTACCACGGTGACTGACTCTGATTATAAGTTACCTCTCTTTCAGAAACAGACTTGATTTACCCTGCTTTCTCGGGTTTGACAAGCCTCCCATTCTGAAACGGAAAACCCAAAGTTTCCCTCATTACAGGGTTAACATACTCAGAGTTTTCACTTAACCTCCTTTCTGAAACGGGCCCCAGGACAACTATGCACTGAGATGTGCACACTTGGGTACGAGTCATGATAAAAGAGCTCAAAGACTTGTAGAAGCAAGCTGAAATGACATGGTTGCTTCAGCAAATGTTTTTATCTCGTTTGCTTTAGTTAACACTATTGTTTAGGGTTTAGTGTATTTGTACGGTATTTTCAAACACAATGGAGCGTTAACCTTTTAGTGCCAGTAAGAACTTGGTCCTTTGTTCACATAATTTTGTCGTGGATTCATTATAAACAAATTTCGATGCAGGATTTTCAGAAAGATTGAAACTAAAGGACGATGCTGTACCAACATATTGTATCCGACAGTAATGTCGCACTACACAAGTGTGAGTAACTATTTTCATTACGTGATCACTATTGCTTCGTCTGTTATTACAGATCGTTTGATATTTACGCGTTTTTAACCTAAATCACAGCAGCGTCCATCTATGAAGGATGTAGGCTGTCAGACAAGGCTGTCTACAATGCGTCATGCCTATTCAAACAGAGCGTTCCGATGAGGGGGGTCAAAACAGGACAGAAAATAGCTTACTTATAAATTATGTTTTTGAATGTAAAAATCTTGATAACATTATAAGTGGACCTCAGAGAACAGTACAAAATAATAAACCAGGGCAGTTCATGACCCCTTTAACTATCATCCTAAGGATCACATTTGCAACATGCCTTTTATTTTTTAACCATAGTGGATGTCCTCAACACAGTGAGGTGACAAATGTGGAAAGCAGTACAAATTGAAGTGGCTTTATTGATCAGGAAACAAGCACAGCATTAGCATATCTGGACCTCACAGCAGTCTACAAAGGGAGGTGACCCTTACATCAAAGCAGTGATGAGATGATGTAGAGCTCTGCTAATTCCAGAGGTGATCAAATCACAATGGTTTATCAAAGTCATGTGACACAGCAAAAGCATCATTGAATTTCTCTGTGAAGTGTTACTCTTTTTCATAGTTCATTTCTTTGCATCTGGAGCTGACATTTGTCATTCAAATGGTCTCTCCCTGATACCAAATCCCCTCCCCGCCCAACCATAGCTAGAAATCTCATACACAAACGTACTGTACATGTAAGCTACACACAAACTCAACAGTCACACTTCTGTCACAACTTTATCCAAACCCCAGTGGGCCTTTTTGATGTACAGTATCAGTGCTGTTTTTGTGGAGCATATGGCAGATGCTTTCAGCTCAGGTACATTGAGATTCAAATTCACTTTGTCTTTTTGCTAAAAGGTTGTAAGACTAAATGTAAACTGACACCTTTCAGAGAATTCACACTTTTTTTTTACCGCTACTTCTGTTTCCACTGAGTAATCAGACAGCCCATTTTTACACACACACACACACACATATATTCCTCAAAAAGGCAGCATACTTCAAAAATATACCATTTATATATCTATATATTCCAGATGTTTCAACAAAAGTATAATTCTAGGGACATTCACACCAAATGAGAAGAAACTATTTTTTGAGCATCTGGTAAAATAGAGTGGATTATTAAATCATTGGATCCCTTTATAACACTCTCAGAGTACTCAAAAAAAAGAAAAAAAAAAAAACAAAAATAAATCTTTCGACTTAAAGTATGAATCATCTTTTAATGAAAAAAAAAAGTTTGCCTGTTGATGTTTTAATGTTTTCACTGACAGATCCCCACTGATACAACATAACTTGAATGTGTTTCCATTTCCCATTAGTGCCATATTTACACAAAGAATGTTCATATTTATCATTTGGTTTGCAATGGTACGTATGTAACAAGCCTAGGACACAATAGATAATTCTTTATAGTTTTGAACTTTACATTGATATAGACATTGGTATATATACAGGTGCATCTCAATAAATTAGAATGTCGTGAAAAGTTCATTTATTTCAGTAATTCTCAAATTGTGAAACTCGTGTATTAACATAAATTCGATGCACACAGACTGAAGTATAGTTTAAGTCTTTGGTTCTTTTAATTGTGATGATTTTGTCTCACATTTCACAAAAACCCACCAATTCACTCTCTCAACAAATTAGAAAGTATGTTAATTTACTGTACATGTACTCAATAGTTGGTAGGGGCTCCTTTTGCATGAATTACTGCATCAATGCGGCGTGGCATGGAGGCAATCAGCCAGTGGCACTGCTCAGGTGTAATGGAAGCCCAGGTTGCTTTGATAGCGGCCTTCAACTCATCTGCATTGTTGGGTCCGGTGTCTCTCATCTTCCTCTTGACAATACCCCATAGATTCTCTTTGGGGTTCAGGTCTGGTGAGTTTGCAGGCCAATCTAGCACAGTAACACCATGGTCATTTAACTAGCTTTTGGTACCTTTGGCAGTGTGGCCAGGTGCCAAGTCCTGCTGGAAAATGAAATCAGCATCTCCATAAGCTTGTCAGCAGAAGGAAGCATGAAGTGCTCTAAAATTTCCTGGTAGATGGCTGTGGCACTGCTCTGGCTGTGGACTTCAGAAAACACAGTGGACCAAAGTCTTCTTTTCAGATGAAAGTAAATTTTGCATTTCATTTGGAAATCAAGGTCCCAGAGTCGGGAGGAAGAGTTGAGAAGCACAGAAACCATGTTGCTTGAAGTCCAGTGTGAAGTTTCCACAGTCTGTGATGATTTGGGGTGCAGTGTCATCTGCTGGTGTTGGTCCATTTTGTTTTCTGAAGTCCACAGTCAACGCAGCGACAAGGTTTATGGAGATGCGGATTTCATTTTCCAGCAGGACTTGGCACCTGGCCGCTATCAAAGCAACCTGGTCTTCCATTACACTTGAGCAGTGCCACAAACTGATCGCCTCCATGCCACGCCACATTGATGCAGTAATTCATGCAAAAGGAGCCCCTACCAAGTATTGAGTACATGTACATTAAATTAATATACTTTCCAGAAGGCCAACAATTCAATTAAAATGTTTTTTTTATTGGTCTTATGATGTATTCTAATTTGTTGAGATAGTGAATTGTTTTTTTTTTGTTAAATGTGAGCCAAAATCATTTCACAATTAAAAGAACCAAAGACTTAACTACTTCAGTCTGTGTTGCATTGAATTTATTTTAATACACGAGTTTCACATTTGAGTTGAATTACTGAAATAAATGAACTTTTCCACGACATTCTAATTTATCGAGATGCACCTGTGTTATAGAGATTATTATATATATATATATATATATATATCAATGTCTGTTTTATTCTAACGGGTCAGTATTTGGAATGTTGATAAGGTCAGCCGTTTCTATTGCATTTACTGAACCTGTGAATCGGGGTGAGTACATTTTTAGAAACATTCTGAACATCAAAACTCTAACTTCGCCACACAGCAACTAAAAAATAATGAGGAGGAAAAACAAAGAGTAAGGCCACATCATAAATTGCACACAATGATTCACATGACAATGAATGTCCCAAAATGCAAGCCATCCTTGTCAGGGTTTTTCTTGTATAGAACTCCATTTAACCAGAGATCGATTATGGCATGACTAATAATGGTTAGTGGAATGAGCACCTCCAGGTCTTCTTCAGTCATGCAGTTCTTGTCACTCCCACTGCTTTTCTAGAGTCTCATCATCATTCAATTAAAGACAACACATAATAATCATCAGCTGTACTTTTGGAAAGAAAAACATTCATATTCACAGACAAAATTATACATGTGTGGGCAGCCCATTGACATTGTGAACCCACACGAAAGCCGTTTGTAAAGATCTACTTCTCCTGTTGATCCACTGGTACATTTTCATCAACTTCATCTCAACATTCTTTTCTTTTTCAAATCTGTCAAACTAAGTATAGAACGTGACTAAGAGAGCTGTCGCCCTTGACATCCACCTCGCGCCGTGTCAACAGGATACAGATTTAAACTTCAAACACTTCACGTTTAAAGGAACCACGGTAAAGTAATTACTCCTTTTCGACTGGTGGACAAAAGAAGGAAAAAAGACGGAACCAAAAAGGAATAATCACAATGAGAAAGCTAAAGCAGCTGTCAGAGAAGAGCGCAGCAAATCCAATAAATGGGCAGTGGGCCGGGATGGAGAATGCCTCTCAGAGATGATGTAATCCAGTGCCAGACAACGGGTAATTCAGGCCTGATGGGTGCTGCGAGACGCCCATTTTATGGGTGGTGTGGGCGGCAGGAAGTAGTACACTAGACTGGAAAGCTCTGTGCCTGGGTCTTAAGTTGCAGGTCCACCAATCAGGCAGCAGACTTTGGACTCAAGCGGCTAAGTACATAATGTCTGTTTCTTGGCCGTTTGCTCATTCGGTATACAACGTTCTCTTTCGGCCATGGCAAGGATGCAGCAGTCTTTTCGATATGTGTCTCTGTGTTCTTTCTGTTTGGTGTTTATCTGAAAGAAAAAAAGCTGCAGTAGAGGAGAGAGGCATTAGTTTGGTCTGAAGATGATCATGAGGGAGTTTCCGTCAGCCTTTTCCTCAATGCGCTGGCTTATGAAGCTCAGGTAGTTCTACATAGCGAGGTTTCCAAGAGCAAACAATAGACTGAGCATCAAAACATCATTTAGGGCTTTTGTGCCTGGGCTTGAATTTCTGGGGTACTCTACTCTTGTGTTAGGTGGACTGCCAGGAACCTGCCAGGAACAAACAAAAAATGAATAGTATTATATGGAACACCAGATACTATGCAAACCCTTATGAAAATAAGTCCAGGCTGCATGGTGGGGAAAATAATATACTCTATTTTAATTATTATATATATATATATATTGGTATGCTTGGATAATAGCTATAATAATGATATACATTATTTCAGATAGTCATCTGCCTGACATGCTTACTATAATGCCTTCTGGACATCTTGCATTTAGTATACAATGTATTATTATTATATTATTATTATTATTATTCTTATTAATTAATCATCTCATGAAAATAATGTCAGAATACAAAAAAACTTTGTGAAAAGGAAAATCTAAATTGTGCAAAATATCGTTTCTTACATATTTCTCAGTTTTGGTGTAAAATACAACCTGGAAATATGCTGGACGGGTATTGTGATATTGACCTAAACCCTCTAAAGCTTTTGCAGTACATGTTGAGCAAGTGACTGTACAAGGGCTATGTGTGATTACAACACATTTACAATAAAGCTGTGCAGTTGTGCTTTGCCTCTGGACGCAATAGTCATCAAGCCTTTTCCCTCATGCACAAGCAAGAGATGCTTATAGATAATGCTTCAACTCACTGGCTTGGAAAGTTTCATCTCTGCACTTCTTACCTCACTTCCGCAGATGTAGTCTTTTGATGGGATAACAATCAGTTCCTGAAAGGAAATAATGTATATCCTTCAGATATTGAATAATTATATACGATACGTCTGTTTGAGAGATCTGAGTATCCCTCTGTTAAATGCTGTCTATCTTTTATCTATCCCGCTGCCATGAGTCTTATGTGAAGCCTCTCAAGCTCACTGATATTTTCTTTTTTATTTTTTCTAGATTTTTGGGGGGGGGGGGGGGGGGGGTTTTGGGGTTCCGACTCCAGAATATAGCGATCCAGTTCAATAATGTGACTTGTCTGACAGAAGAGTTCCAAGTGTTTCTAGACAGAAAGTAGAAGTTTAAAAAAAAAATCCAAAATATAATTACAAAATGTGCATATTAATGCATGCAAATACATTGTAATCCTCTAAATGTGTGAGTGTGCTAGTTTTTGCTCTGATAGGGCTCTTCCACAGATCTGTAAAGGGTAATGAACGGACTGATGAGGCTCTTGCAGCAGCATGATTTATCTGAACTACTGGAATATCAATCAAAATATGTCATTATGTCACTCAGTTCTTAAGCTTGCGTTTAAAGAGATGGGATTTTGTGCAGAGCTGAAAAAGTCAGAG
Organism: Sinocyclocheilus anophthalmus; assembly: GCA_018155175.1. NCBI lineage: Eukaryota > Metazoa > Chordata > Actinopteri > Cypriniformes > Cyprinidae > Sinocyclocheilus > Sinocyclocheilus anophthalmus. Next base: position 234,621 of record JADLZN010007104.1, read on the forward strand.
GGATCTTTGTTACAGCTAGCTGGTACTTTCATGTTTTGATTTGCTCAATGGTGGTTGAAAGTTTGATAATATCTATAATATATTATATAGATGATATAATAAAAAATTTTTTTTTTTTTTTTTTTTTTTGATTGTGCTATGTATACATACTAACAGAAAGAAATGGCCTTTGGTAAAAGAAAAAATAAGGGCTGTGAATTCACTGAGTTCGATCCATCTGTTTGTGATCGGGGATACAATAATGCAGACATACTGTTTGTACATTTCAGTGTTTTACTTTTGCGTATTAATGTGTATTTTCACTTTTTTTTTTTTTTTCATTATTAGTTATTTTTTTCCTTTCCTGTTCCTTTTCTTATTTTTTTGTTCTCATCCTGCATGTTTCATAAAAAATTCTAAACAAAAACTGCAGAAGTACGATCTCTAGGTTTCATATTATTTAAAATAAAATACAAATGACATATGATAGAGTGAGAGAAAATTTTTTGTTATTTTTTAGTAACTTTTTACTGACAAAAATACTGGGATATCTTGGTGCAGGTAATACGGAAAAAGAGTACACATTGTACAACCGACATTGTACAACCGACAATACAAAGCTGGTTAAAAATCTGTGAAATTATCCTTTAAATAAACTTTCCCCTTTCCCCTTAAAAAAAAAAAGAAAAAAAAGAATCATTTAAAGAAACTGGCATCAGCTTTTCACTAAGACACAGAAATTTACCATTTACATTTCCTAAAATTGTGGTAAACAAACCGCCAATAGTATGATACAGTCAGACATCCATACAGCTTGTCCGTACATACTGTCACATTCTAAGCCACCGCTTTTGGCCATCTTCTTTTAATTGCCTGAATTCTCATAAGGCCTCATACTTCTGAAGGTCTTTACAAGGAGATGCAAATCATTCCATTCCTATTGACTCATATAATTATACATTTATTTCTGCATCACCTGCTGTAAAATTCTGTTCTCCCAAACAAGGTCATCAAAGCTTGTTTGTCAAGACGTCGCTGCAGTATTGTTTATGACAAAGAAGGGTGGGATTGATCTAGTGCACTCGCACAGACGCAGACTCGCCCTAATCCAATAAATCTGTTTTCAATTATGTTAGAATAAAGACTGAGACCTTTCAGCCAGGCCTGGAGTGCATCCGCGCGGCCAGGGTGGCATTTGCAATAAAACAACTAAGGCTTAGAGGAGATGTAATCATCTCCAGAAACCTTCAAGATAGGACAGAAGTATAGTACGTGGACAATGCCGATACCTGGTTTCGGTGCTGAATTGTTTGTAAAGATATCAAGAACACCGCTCAGTCGGTGCCGATGGCCTCGTGGGCAGTGCGCCGACATGTAGTGACATTGTGCTTCGGGCATCCTGAGTTCAAGTCCCGGCTCGTGGACCTTTCTCGACCCCAACCACCCCTCTCTTTCACCCTTCACTTCCTGTCCACTTACTGTCCCTATCTACATAACAGGCATAAAACGCCAAAAAAAAAAAGAACACCCTCAAAGCTTATAATTAAATCGCATTCTTTTGCAGCAACACCCTGCATCTGTTTGTCCTCACACCAAGCTGTTGGTTTATCGGTGCTCTAGTTCCAGAAACCCAAATCCACAATTCACTACAATGGCCGGCGGCAAGAGACTGTATCCCATTGGGATTTAGTGCCTCAATTTGTGTCCGCTGTGTGCCGCTCCCTTAGTCAGCCTTCTCTCTACACAATGCTATTTACCCGAGACTCAATCGATCTTAATCTCTCCTTCTCTGATTAAAAGGTAAAGCATGAAGGACTATTAGAATGAGTGATTTCAAGATGTTGTGAAAGTAAGTGCATTATATGAGCTGCTAAAGATTGTGAGGGATTTCACCGCAAACCCCTGTGTCTTATTCATGAACAACCTGCAAACTAGTTTGAGCAAGCACAAAATGATGCTCAATCATTGTAATTAAGTCCTTTATAAAAAAAAAAAGTTCAATACAGGCATGGCTCCTTCTATGTAAATTAGACAATTTGTTGCATATTCTTAAAAAATGTTGTGCCATTTCCTTAAGATTGATCCATTTTGTTTGTGTATTCATCAAATGATGATCACATGATGGAGTTATAACCACACATATGTGCAGACACTTGGTATAGTTGAGTGCACTTTTTCATTTTAAAGAGCTGATCCGAGTGTTGTTTAAATGAATTCATTCAAATCACTGATTCCTTTGTGTCATCAATCAAAATGTTCACTGAAGTCATGTATTAAAATGTTGTATTAAAAATATATGTAGATAAATATTGCTATTGCAATATATTTAGCTGTATTTAGTATGCATTGTTAAATTGTTTCATGGTAGCTAACTTCCTTGATTTAATTTTTCGAACAGTGTGGAAAATTATATATTTAAATTTATTTTATTTTTACATTTGATTTTATTATTATTATTTTTATTTTTTTATTTTTTTTTGTTTTTTTTATTTTTTTATTTTAGTTTCGTTTATTTGTAATTTGTTTGGTACAACGTTTTTGATTCCCTATTTCACAAAACAACATTTTTGAAATGTTGAAATAGAAACTGGCTTAATGTGCTAATTGCGTTCAGTCCAAATGTGTTTTTACACCATTGCCTGATTTGCATAATTTCTTTAGCGAATCTGCCCATAGGAAAAATGTATTGCTCAGTGGTTGGTTTTCCTAAGCTCAGGAGACTTAGATGAGATTCTCATATATCTCTAATTTTAGTATCAACAGCATTTCAGATATTTCTCCTAAAATTCCTAAGGAGAAATAGAAGTAGACACAAATGAGACATGAGAAATATTTGAGAGAAAAAGAGTCAAAACTGAGAATGTGTTGGAAGAAATGGAATAGCTCTTTATTGTCTTGCTGCAATCTCTATCAAGACTCCATTATATATATTTTTGCTCAGTGGTTGCTCTTTCTAACCTCAGGAGATGTAGTGGTGATTCTCATGTATTTCTCATTTTAGTCTCAACAGTGTCTCAGATGTGTCTCCTTAAATTCGTTAGGAGAAAGTAAAGTAGACACAACTGAGACATGAGAAAGTTCTGAAAGAAGGGAATCCAAAATGACAATGGGAGAGAAATGTATGAGAAACATGGGAGATCTCTTTATTGTCTTGCTGTAATGTCTTGCAAGACTCCATTATAAAAAAAATTATATTGCTCAGAGGTTGCTTTTTTATTGCAATGGGGTTTTTCACCTTCAATGGTAAGGACAGTAGGAGTAGAGACAGGAAAATAATTAAACTGGAGCAGGAAAGTACATTTAGCTGGGATTCAAACCCATGTTGTCTGCAGTGCAGTTGTGCTTCACGTTGGTGTATTGCCCACAAGGCTATGGCTCTGACAGAGGTTATTCTGCTCAGGATACTAAGGGCTGATTCTCTTATGTGTCTCATTGAGATATCAGCTTTTTCTTAAGATGTCTTCAGTTTTATTTTAGGAGAAACGTTAAACTTTTACCACTATTGTAGATACTAAAACTATATAATTTAAATAGTATTAAACATTTCAGAATATCAATATTACTATTATTTATATTACTAGTTTAAATGTTTAAAATTATCTTCAATGTCCAGCATTGTATGTACACGACATTTTCCAAACACACTAGGAAGGACTTACAAGTGCAAGATGTTTAATATATGAGCAATACCTTTTTTTTTTATGTAACACGTGTACCAGTTTTTTTTTTTTTTTTTTTTTGTGCTTTGTTTAGCATTAAAATTTTGTCTTGTACAGCCCATTTTTGCATGTATGTAAATATAGGTTATGGTTTCCTCTGTTTAATCACTGTGCAATAAAACACTGTCTACATAAAACAACTTCAAATATGACAATGCATGTATTGTCTTTGATTTAAATGGTGTAGACAAATGACATTGAAGCTAACCAGAGGGAAGAAAAATAAAATAAAAAAGAGATATTTTTACCATTTCAAATATTCTCCTAGAAAGAAATTAGGTTACTTTAAGATCTAATGGATATTTTTGCTTGAGTCTCCTGCTTCTCCTGAGACAAAAAATCTAACACTCTCACAATGGTCTCCTTTAAAATTTGAAAGAGATCTCAACAACATCACACACTATGCTCAGATTTTTCTCCTACACTAAAGACTCGAGAGCTCTCACGTTTGTCTCCTCTAAATTTCAGAAGTGATCTCAAGAACTTTATAAAGTGTGCACCAAGTCAAATGCCTCAATCTGAGCTCAAACTTTTCTTCCATATAATATGTATTAATAATAAAATTAGTCAATTAATAATCAAGACTGAGTCATAAACAATTTATGTGCCTTTCAGCAAAGAAAGCTCCAGAGTTACATTTTCTTTAAATCAGTTTTGATTAAGGCATCCGCTACATTACTATTTCCAACAACATGTGCTTGTTAATCGAGAATCAGGTGAGATAATTAACAGTGACATTGTAACTTTTTACGGTTTTATACTGCCAGAACAGGCTTTTCATTTTATTTCAGGGAGAGGTAAACTAGTGACAGCAGAACAGAGAACCCTCGAGAGCATCTTGTGAACGTGAAATGCTCAGCTTTAATTCAAACGTCAAGTAGGCCGGTCACGGTAACAACTTTTTGTTGTGTGATATATTTTGCCGCAGAAATAATTGCGGTAAGTGATATTATTGTCATTTTAAAGACCATTTTTTGCCACTGAATATATAATCATAATGTAACAGCATAATAATGCAAGAAGGCTACACACTTCCAAATGACACCAAACTTTTAATTTTTAAGAATATTTAGATCATAGAAATTAAGTATCAAAATATTAGATACCTTAAAAAACATGAATAAATACTAAATAAACATTTTCTAACAAAATGTGCAAAGTAACAAGTAGAAAAAAAGAAAAATGCTCAAAGAACTTGTATGGAGATTTTTCCATCAACAGATTTTTTTTCCTGACCTTCTTTTCTCTGTAAATTGAGGGTGCACACTATTGCTGAAAAACAATCACTGCTTAGCAGTCAGATGTCCGTATGCAAAAAGGCACAGATTGCTATCTTTGTAAAGCTTTTTTTAAATTTAACTACACTCATGACTACCCCAAACCACGTTATGTACGAGAAGCTGCAAAAGACACAGGTGCAAGTGGAGTGTACAAAACGTGGTGGCATTAATTTTTTAAGTAAATATAATGGGCGATATATGGCGTCACCAAAAATTATTGAGGTCATATACATATATTGCATGACAAGTCGATATATTGATTATTGCAACAGGCCTAAGTACAAGTGAAAAATGGAAGGTGCAGGTGCATATAATGTTTGTCTGTCAATGAGCATTTCAAAATCGGCAATTTTATGGAGTTTCTTATTGAATTATATGTAAATCATTTATGTTAAGGGGTTGGTCTTGTGTAGTTTAATTTAAGCTGAAACATTTACATTTCTCTTTAGTACACAAACAATGTTTAATTAATTTCCTGCACGGCACACGGAAATGACTGTCAACCTTTAGGCTTTCAATTCAATTTCAATTTTCAAAGTTGTCGTTAGTGCCTTTTTATTTATACTGACAATGAAATGATGTTGCTTTGTTTTCCAGGCAGGGTTTTGCTTGACAGACTAAAAAAGAAAAACATTAATAACCCTCTCTGTGATGTATGTAATGTGTATATATATTTTTTTTTTTTTGTGTGTGTGTGTGTGTGTGGTTTGTGCGTGGTGTGGTGAGGGTGTCATTTCGTTATTTTTTAAAGACCTGAAGAGCACGCAGATGTATGAGAGCAGTGTTAGCTGGGAAAATTAAAGGGGTCGGACAGGTTCACAGAGACCTTCTGAGTCTCAGAGGTGGTGAAATGGAGAGGAAACTCCAAATGAGAACACTGAAAGCTCATCAGCACTGACGCACATACAACAGATAAACAAACACGTGGAGACTCACACACCTTCTCAGCTGAACCGCATGTAATATCAAGACACGTCCGCCCAGACTACTAGAGACAAAAACAAACATAAACTAATAAATCTGACTCTTAATTTCACGGAGGAACAAATACACACAGAGAATCTATCCGGTCCAGTGATGGCGGACTTACACGCTGTTTGAGCCAAAACACTTGCTTATTCTCACAGAAAATCAACACTGAGGAAAACAAAAAAAGGAGGGCAGAGGAATAAAAGGAGGGAGATTGGAGGAGAAAAGGGCCCATGAGAGTTTTGTGATAGAGCTGTCAGCTTTGATGCGTTTCACACAGAGGACGATCTCAAGTCGATTCCCAGGTAATAAAATACACACAAAGATAGATACAGGTTACACACACAGAAAGAAAAGTCATTTCGTAAAGAATTTTTTTTTTTTGGTAATTTCTAGGTTGAGCTTAGTAGAGAATAAGAAAGAGAGAGAGCACTGGGTTATGTTTTTTTAAGCGTAGCTCATTTCACCAAAATCGGACTTGATTAAATTTCGCTGTAGTCATTTTTAACTTGATCGACCCGAGGTTGAATCTGCCTTTTGCCAAACTTTTTTTTTTTCTCCCTTTGCAAATCTCATAGTTCATCGGAAAGGCATTTATTTTCAATAAAAATGAAGGAAATAACTGAAAAGTTGAAAATAAAGTATCGGGTAGGGTTAGGGTAGGTGTAGGGAGGGCTTTATTGTCCCAATAAGGTGGCATCCATTTAATAATTTGAATTAAAATCACAATTTACACTCATTACATTGTTATTGCATACTGTTTTATAATGTACTACAGAACTGATGTGCAGATAAATGCCACTATTTGCAATAAGTAGTATAAATAGCAGAAAATCCTGCTTTTTAACATAGTGTAAATAGAATCTATAGCTATTTGCACTTAGTGTAAATAGCATGTGTCACTAAGAAAATATGCTATTTTCATTTAGTGTAAATAGCCGCTGCCATATTTAATTTTATTTCGTTTCATATAGTGAAACCTTAATAAACTGCATTTTTTCAAATGTTTTGACTGAAATTTCAGTTTCTTTAAAATGAACAAATTACATTTCTCTCACTATTTTATGTTATGTGAAGAAAATGTTGAACCACTATATATACGTTTGGGGTCAGTATGATTGTTACAAAAAAATTATTTAAATAAATGCTGTTCTGATTTTTTTATTCATCAATGGATCCTGAAGAAAATGCATTAATGTTTCCACAAACATATATTTATCAGCATAACAAAAAAAGGATACTTTTCATGTTGTGTGTGTGTTTGTGTGTGTGGGTGTGTGTGAGTGTGTGTCTG
>JADLZN010007105.1:0-120000 GCA_018155175.1 Sinocyclocheilus anophthalmus
TAATATATATATTATATATATATATATATATCTATAGAAAGTATAGATATATAGAATATATATAGATATATTTGTTTATTTTTATTTTAGTTATAGTGTTATTAATGCCATATCAATTGAATGCAAGAATACAAGCCACAGAACCACAGACATCACTGATCAGAATGTGGTTGCATGATGCTGCACAAGCACAGAAAAATACACCGTGCCAAATATGACGCAGAGTAGAAGGGAATATCTGAAGATAATTTACTGGATATAAACACTTGACTATATCAATAAAAAAAGAGATTTGCTGTATGCAGACTTTGCTATGCCATGACCACTTTACTAGTTTGTACACAACAGCACTACAACTAGAGACTTGATTTGAGGCTTGATGTAAGAACCTGAGACTTGCTTGTGACTTGCTCCTACCTCTGCATGCTATTGCACTTATTCAAGTAGGAAGTTGGAAATTCTGGCTCTTTTGAGTAACGCAGCGTTGTTGGTTAAGATTTTCCCCAGACTTCACAGTCAGTATTAAAGAAAAGGCATTCTAGAGAAGAATTGTTTTTAGAATAGTGTCTTGATAAATCATGCACAGCTACACTAAGACCATTTATTAAGAATACAAGTATGGCCAGGTTTGATTTCATGTTGACTTTGAGTGCTAATTACGGTGTCTTTTACAGGTCCATCTGATGTTCTGTATTCTGCGTTCCCGTCGCCATCATTCATGCCTTTCTCCATCCTTACAGTTTACTCGCTTCTCTTCACTCGCCTTCCTTCGTCTCGGACTATGATAGTGTCTCCTGACGTGCTCCGGCATACGAACATCCCAAGCAGTGAATGAACTTGGCACACAAAACTTTTTCTCTTCTCTCTTCTCATCCTCTCTTTCTCTCTCATTTACTTGCTTGCTCTCTCTCTCTCGCTCTTCCCATCCTCGCCTCCATTTCCATTCTCCTCACAAATGCAGACGATTCACAGAAAACAAGAGATAATGGCCAGTGTCCAATCGGCCAGAGCTAATCAGCGTGCATCGTGGGAAAAGCCCAGGATGAGGGGCGAAAAACAGCCCATTGTCTGGAGGAGATTAAAGTCCCGAAAAGACGGCATTGTCTGACGAGGGGATAAATCTTCCTGCTGTCACTCAAACCTGAATTAAATTCGCCTTCGCCTCTAAAAGAGGCTTATCTCTGCTCAATAGCTTGTTGCGCTACAAGCCCAAAGGAATGCATTTGGTGAACTTGTGTTGCTGACACGTTATGAAGAAAAAATAAATAAGGAGCAATGGGCAAAGAGCAAATCAGGGTGTTGTGGAGCTCAGGGACTTGAAAGAGGATGTGCATTTGGGCAGACCGGGATCACGATAGCCTTGGAAGGGAGGGGGGTGCTACACTAAGGGTGGTTGATTGACTGTCCCTGGACCTTTGAAAGCGAGCAATAGTCATTCCTTCATCCTATTCCCCTGACCCTCTCCCTCTCCGATGCCAAGCGGCATTTGGACGCGCGTCACACGCCGGAAAAGTGATCCGTCTGTGGCACTGTTGGATTGCAAAGCGGTGGCAACCTATGAAAAGCCCATGGCCGCATCACTTTATCTGTCCTCCAGCGAACGCCCTCGCCAAATTCGGCTCCTTCTCACCGGCCCTTTATCTGCTCTCCAGCAGGCATCCCCGCCAAAAACTGATCCCTTACACCAGGGCCCTGGAAGGATCTTCATGTTCTGCGTGCATTTAAAACAGACCTTGTAAAAGCCGCAAAAGAAAGAAAGTGAAAGAGACACGGAAAAAGGAACTTCTGTGGACACTGCCCCTTCTCTGAATAGAGAAAGTGGGTGTCCCATTTTTCAACAAGTCCTTTCTGTGGACTGAAGGAGGAGAGTAAGGATAGATATTGATGATTCATACAGGAACAAAACAAGAAAGCACACGGAGCAGAGAGAGAGTCCATTCTTTACCACCCGCCGTCTGCTCCCTAAACAGGATTTTCCGCTTGCTGTTTTTGCAAGTCGCTGTTGTTGTTTATGCCCTCCATTAATTCCCTTCTTTCACAGTCCCAGGGCCACGCTCTCGCCATCTCTGGCCCGTCTGGACTTGGCTCCTTAACAAGCAAGGCTTACACCTGCTTACAGGATTAAATTAATTAGCACGAAACAGAGATGGTGGGGGGATAGAGGGAAGAATTATCACAATGAGGCAACTAGGCCATTGTTGCCCAGTCATGGCATCCTCTAGAGCGGATGCTGGCTTCGTTGTTTTGTGGTGAGCGGAAGTTACACCAGGAGGATACAAAAGGAGCGGGCTGATTTGTTTGGGTGTTGGGGCCTGAGGGTAGAAGGATCTGTCAAGGTGATGTTTGACTGGCCTTATTCAGTGATGACCGGGGCTCCACGAGGAGCATGAGCTCTAAAGCCATGGAAACGCATTCACTATTCATTGGGTCTCTCTTGAAAACAACAGTTCTCCGTAGCACCTTGGGTTTGGCAGAACCCTATTCTATGAATCGTATAGGATTCTTGAGCTGACTATATAGTATGGTTATTTGGAGACAAAAAGTTATTAGCTATGTTTACATCCACCTATTTTTATTCCCATTTTGGGATATTGCATAAAAATTGCTGAATGGAAATGCCAAAATGTGCACAAGTCGGATACATTTTTTATCTGTTAAGAAAACATGTGCATGAACTATGATGGAAACACATTTACCCCAACAATTCCTTGACGCACATCAAAAAAGTCATGGGGACGTTCGCACGATGGTCCGGCTGACATGTACTACCCCTGGGCCGGTCTCATTGGTACGCGCTAAACTTTATTTTGGTCATTCTGAAATGCTTGAGCCAAATTCTGTCGGCCAGTGTTTCAGTATATTGTGACCGCTGGCACCGCAAAACGAACATAAACCGAGTCATACAGGGTTCAATTTTCTTGAATTGTAGATTTATTACATCTTTGAGAGCTGATCAAGGAGCTGTTCCATTGAGTAATGGTTTGTTATGATAGGACACTATTTGGCCGAGATACAACTATTTGAAAATTTTGAATCTGAGGGTGCAAAAAAATCTAAATATTGAGAAAATCGCCTTTAAAGTTGTCCAAATGAAATTCTTAGCAATGCATATTACTAATCAAAAATTAAATTTTGATATATTTATGGTAGAAAATTAACAAAATATCTTCAAGGAACATGATCTTTACTTAATATCCTAATGATTTTTGGCATAAAAGAAAAATCAATCATTTTGACCCAAACTATGTTTTTTTGGCTGTTGCTACAAATATACCCCAGCGACTCAAGACTTGTTTTTGTGCTCCAGGGTCACATATAATATACCTCCCAGAACTGTCTTACACAATTGTGTTCCCAAACAGCAGGCATTCGCACTCGAAAGCAAGAGAACATGTTCTTGATTATTGCATTTCATCTGCACGCTCTGAGACGCAAGTATTTTTTATATATGAAAGAAAGACCCACAGTGGCTTCTCCTACTGCAGCAAATAACATTTTCAGTAGTGATATTTGGCGCCAGTTTATCAGGAGGTGATGATTTTGTTCTCTTCATCTCGCTGGATGGAAACAGTGCTTTATTCACAAATGTTTTATGCAAACGTGTGAAATGAATGATTCGTCAGATCGATCAGCTTATTGGTTTTAATTATCGTTCACCAACAGAGAAGGTTCTTTAAGGCAACAGAGAACCTAAATGACTCTCCTATGGCATCATAGGAACTTATTTAGCAACTTATCTCAGGTTTTTTTTTTCAAATCTGCATGATTTTCTCCTGTGGAATAGCACACAGTAACCATGCTCTATCAAAATCCTAAAACATCTCAGTGCGCTGGTTACAACAACATCTCCATGTGTGGGTGTATGTTTCGTTTGTTGCTCCAAATGACATCTGATAGCAACAAGATGACCTCTGTCTTTGTTTGATGTGGGTGGTTTAATCCAGTTATTTGAGGTGACTCCTTATTTGGTGGGCTGACTTTTATTTAACAGGATTATTTCTAAGTCAGGACAGGTAACCCCAGCTTCATCAGAGGAAATTCCTCCTCCATGAGGTATTGAAGCCCCTTTGGCAAGTGTCTGCCCTCATCTGTCTCTCTTTCCCAAGGATGTCAGAAGAGCAGTGGAGGAACACAGGACAGAATACCCAAATCCATCTCACTAAATGCTTGCAGATGTGTGAACTGTGTCCTTGCCATGTTTTTAGGCACTACCTCAACACTCCTTCGATTTTCCACTGACCACAACGACAAGGAGAGAAAAAAAGCAAAAACAAAACAAGAATTTCGGGTTAAAGTTCTCAACCCAGCATAGCATGCTATTTATGTCCTGGTGATAAATTTCGTTTTTGAGATGATACTTGCTATAATACCAAGAAAAAATACAAGGTTTCCTTTTTTTATTTTCTTTACTCATTCTTGTTCCTTTAAGGGTGGATAGCTCTATAAGAGGTCATGCCCTCAGCTTTTCACTTGATGTTTAGGGTCATTTGTTTCTTAAGACAGCTGATCCTTCCTAAAAAGACATCTACTTGGATGTTGTGGATGGAAGAAAGAGATGAAAGAAAGAGTGTTTCTCAAATAGCAGCCTGGAACAGAACCACTTGACCTGCCACCCCGGCTATTTTATTACTGAATAGATAAAGATGCCCGTACCTTCAACAGTATGATCTATTTTGGTCTTGACTACTTCCAGATCAGCATTCAGGAGGTAATTTGAGACTTATCTGAATGGTTTAGCCTGACACCAGACAAGTCCACCATTCAATTGAGCTTTGAACCAAATGACAACTCAAACTGATTCTTAGAGTTACGTCTACATTTTGACATTGTCCCTTATTGTAGAATCAAATCCAGGGTAATCTATAGGCTTTGGTTAGGCTTCATCAGAAAGCATTGCTTATAAGTAGGCCGACACACAATATAGCTGGAAAAATGTGATAAAATGTATTTAAAGGCTACTCTTTTACTGGTAGTGAAAGCATTATCAAACAGAGAAACATGGAAGGGACAGGGATTTGTAAAAGTTTCTGAATGGAATGGTGTTCCAATTTCAGATCATTCTCCATGTGGTTCTACTTATAACCTGACACTTCTATTCTTTTGCTATGAAATATTTCCGATATTTTGGATGGAGTAGGGGGTATTTGAGCATTCAGTTGCGAAACTACAGATTCTCATTTTGTGAAGTAGAACCCAGAAAGAACAACACACCTAGCTCCATTTTTTTTAACGATCATCCTCCGACAATTGTGGGTTGGATTCACATATCCTGGGCTCTGGTAAGTGGCAGGAGCACTCTGGTCCAATCCCTTTCTTATGACAGTGATTAGAGCCATGCAGACAATGAGCAGTCTGAGCCCGAGATTCCAGCGCTAACCTTCTAGCTTCTCAGAGAAGTCTCAGTAAGGCTTAGCACATTCTTAAACTGCCTTGAACATGCACGCTAAGCACCAAATTGGATGCATTTGTGCGATATATTGACTTGCGTTCATGTTGTTTAGTACATTATGCTTTGTGAACTGCAGAACATTACTGCCAGTGTGTGTGTGTGTGTGTGACTGCTAACACTGTGAGTCCCTTTGGTCCTTCAAACAACATTATCAACGTCACTGTCCCTGACGATACAAGAGGGAGCGGTTTACGGCACGTCACTAACTCTCAACCCTCACTACAAGGACACAACACACATCATCGTAATTATAAGCAACGACCTTCAATGTTTTCTGATGCTATAATTGTAATGCACCGTTCAACATGTCCTACGCCTCACCGACCAAATCAACCTGCCGTGTGATATCCCTCCTCGTAAAGGAGGATGTGTTAACTCAACTGGAACGGTTTTGTCCTGTTAGGATGAGAAGAAAAAGAGGGAGAATTGGGATAACAGGACTAGTCACAGCAACCCTGATCCCGTCAGGTATTCACACTATTGTCAGCACGTATAACGGCTGTCCGTCCGTCATCCCCGTGGTCAGACGCCTAATCTGTTCTTTCAGTGCGCTCTGAAAAGCCCCCAGCGCCATGGCCCAGGCGACACGCCGATTCTCCATTCACCCTCCCCTGCCGAATGCAATCACCGGACAACCCCGCAATAATGCACTCCCTTTGAAAAACAAAATAAAGGTGGTCGCCTCGTCGCGGTTAGTCCCGGCGAGATAAATCATGCACTCCAAATTAACTTCCATTCAAAGTGCTGGAAAAGAATAGGTGTCCGTGGACGGACGGACTGCTCTGAGAACACGATGATTCGACTTGATAAATGTCAAGGCGGATAATTTGAGGGCTCTGATTAAGATCTTATCGGCCCGGGAAGTTAATAGAAAAGAGTTAATCAAAAAAGCCATGCAGGGTTCTGCCGAGTATCTGCGGGAGAGATCCCGTTTAAATTGGCTTCACTCAGGTCCTCTCAATTCTTGCCCTCACAAAGAGGTTGACATGTTCAAAGGTTAGTTATCCCACCAGGTTCACTAATGCTCAAAAACAAAACCACTTTTAAAGATTGCCTGGAAGACACGATTACAAGCCGAGCAGGTAATCTCCTCACTTTTTATTGCGTATTTCAATAATAATAATAAAAAAAAAATTGAAAGACAGTACAACAATTCTGAAAAAATGTTAAACTTAATCTTATGTCAATTTGGTTATTTTCTGTCATGATAACAAACATGGAAATAATACAGAAAGTGGGTTTTACAAGAAAATACTATTTCATTCTTTCAAAATATCATGTTTAATTCAATGTTACTTGCCATTTCCTTGTAATTAATTTACAGCAGTTTTTTTATTTTGCTTATTAGCATGCATTTTACTAGAATATTAGCCATTTATTAGTGGTAATTAAGCACATATTAATGCCGTATTCTACATCCCTATATCATACCCAATACCTAAACTTAACAACAACCTTACTAACTACTAATACGCAGCAAATTAGGAGTTTATCGAGGCAAAAGTCATAGTTAATAGTTAATATGTGTTCCTATTCTAAAGTGTTACCCTTTTTTTCAGTGTACCTAAACATAGTGGTCCATTATTGTTAGTTTATATGTCAAATTTACTTTGATGAAAAAGAAAACAAGGCTGTGAGGACAGATTATCTATCCGATTTGTTGTATAACAAGTCAGTTTGTCTTGGCTGGCATCTTGGTAAAATGAGCAGTTTGATTTGATTTTTTGATTCGATTTGATTTGCAAAGCTACTGTTGACATACTAAAATCTCCAAAACAGTTTCAGTTTGTCAGTTTACATTTGCCATATTCAACCTAATTGTTTTACATTAATTTTTCTATGAGCTGTCCATCCTCTCCATTGCTTTCTTAAAAATGTCCAGTGTGGATATAAAAGTGCAGAAAATCTGGGATTTATAATTTGGACATGATCCATTGACCTTAAAAGTAAGACAGTGTATTTCTATTTCTGAAGCCTCATTTATGTTACGTTAAATATGGCTTCTATAGCCTGACAAAGGTCTGTTGAGCCTCTTATGTCTATACATTTGTGCATTAATTGAATTGATACACCAACCGTGAGGGTAATTTTCACATCTATCTGTTGGTCAGCACACTAACCTACTTCTCGCGCATTCTTGCTTCAGTTCTCTCAACAATACACATTGAGCTGACCCTTGCCTTCGAAAAACAAAGAGCTTAGTGCTCTTGTGCAACAGTAATCGGTACAGACTTAGCAGTGGATTTTTTTATTTTCACAAATGCAGATTTAGAGTGTCTCCGCTGACATGCTGACACCTGTCAGAATGGCCTACCTTCTCAAACTCAGGGTGGGGAGATCTCGGAGATGATCTTTTGTCATGTTTGCTCCCAGTTAGGTGGTGGTAAGCAGAGGTAGAGCAAATAACAGCTAAACAAACAGAAGAAGACAGTGCTGTGTGATAAATGATGAGACATGTGTGAACAAAATAACTCAAGCAAGATTGAAAGATGTGGTCGTCTTCGTGTAGAAGAAGAATTCATACCAGTGTTGCAGAAACTACAAATTATGAGTCGCTTGTAATATGGCAGGCTACACAGGCTACAGTTTTAAAGTAATCAAGTTACATTTTTTTAGTCATTATAATTTGGAATTTTGGCACAAAAACAAGGGGTTTTGAAGTGACTCAAAACTAGAATGCATCTTAATTTATATAAAAGTCGATATTATGATAGTAAACATGCAGCATTCAACTTAAAGGAACACTCCACTATTTTTTAAAAATAGCTCTTTCCCACTCCCTAGAGTTGACAATTGAGTTTACCAGTTTCGAGTCCACCTTCCACGATCTCCGGTCTGCGTAAGCACTTTTAACTTGAGGCTTGGCATAGACCTTGAATCTGATTAACTCGTTAGCATCATCCTCAAAATGCCCAGAAATATTTTCTTATTTTCTGATATAAAACTTGACTCTTCTTAGTTACTCGTGTCACGAAACCGACGGAAAAATGAAAAGTTGCGCATTTTCTAAGGCCGATATGGCTATACTATACTCTCATCGGCGGAATAATCAAGGAACTTTGTTGCTGTGATATGGGTGCAGCAGGCGCAATGATATTACGCAGTGCATGAAAATAGTCCTAAATTCCGTCACATACCAACTGACCACCTGCTTGCACAGGGATCGGTCTGGGGACTATTTTCATTCGCTGCATATATCATTGTGCTGCTGCACCATGGTTCGGCAGCAAGTTCTTTATTATTAGCCGAATGAACGTATAGTTCCTACCTATCGGCCAGAAAATCACAACTTTTCAGTTCCGGTCGGTAACTCAACTGTTTATCTCTAGGGGAGCTGGAAAATTTGCCTATTTTTAAAAATAGTGGAGTGTTCCTTTAATATCCTGCTTTAAAAATAAAGACCTAAAATGCTGCACAAGGACTCAAGGAACTGCTTCTGACCCTGATCTTTTGTTGCCCTATTCAGAGAAAAGAAACTTTATGAGTAATCCATGAGACATTTACACAGCTTTTACACATGATCCATAAAGATCCATATGAGAACTTAAACAGTGTCAGTAAAAGTGTTCTGCCAGTGCAGGGGGCTACAATTCGGGTTTCCAGCCAAATGTTCTCACATCTACAGCAGTAAAAATTCAAGTGAATCTCATTTCATCTCTGTGAACGACTGACCTTTCGTCTCCGCTTCAAGATATTCACCCTGTGATCTCTGTGCTGCAAAGTTGCATGCTTGCAATGTAGATGTTGACTTCTTTTTTGTTGCTCGTGCAGATAGACAGGTGAAATTATATTATTTCAGATTTGTATTAGTTTATCAAATTAGATTGCTTTGGCAAGCACCACTATTACTATTGCTTAAATCAGGGGTCCTCAACTCGACCTCAAGGTCCACTTTACTGCAGAGTTTAGCTCCATCCCTAATCAAACATACCTGAACAAGCTAATCAAGATCTTTAGGATTACTACAAAGTTGCAGGTGTGTGTTTAATCCAGGTTGGAGCTAAACTCTGCAGGAAAGTGATCTGAAATCCAGAGTTAGACACCTGCCTTACATTTTGGTTAGTGCTTGAACCAGGGGCCCAAGCTTTAGCTAGTTAGCATAGCCCGTTAATACACATCCAGCTGCAACAGCCTGTTGTTTCACTGATTCCAGGATGCAAAATGCTGTATTGTCAGGTGTGGTATTTTAGAATTGACTCATAATCACCCAGAACACCCTAGAACCAAGGGTTCTCAATTTCAGTCCCGTGTAAGCACCGCCTGCACTATTTTGTATGTTTTCCTCTTATACTCTCAGACTGTTTGTTCTGTTCGACCGTAACTTTCCCTGCGAAGTGGATATTACAGGATATTCCGCTATGATTCCAGTTTGAAGGGAGTGTATATATTCCATTCAAATGGCATTAAAGTGTGCGAGACGTGAATTTAAATTGTATTTATTTACAGAGATACATCATGTCGCATTTCTCTGGTAAGTTTTTCGTGTGTGTGAAGACGCTGCAGCCGTGCGTAAGACGCATCTGTGAATGATGTTCTGAGTGAAGTAACTTAAATTTCCCGTGTATCGAGGGAGAGGGAGCTGACACTGTTATGGACCCTATCAATCAGAGCACAGTTCATGCGTGGAGCTCTCTTCCAACGATCTGAAGCAGGTGTTTTAAATAGGGAGACATGCAAATATGCAGCAGCAACTGGACGCGCGGACTGGAATTGGACCACTGGACCTAAACTGCTACCAACAGCCTAAAAGAACTGGCCCCACCTTGAGCTTGTGATTAGTGGTCGACTGATATTGGTTTTTTGACATCTGATGCCGATATCTTAGAGAGCAGGTTAGCTGATGGCCGACATAAAGCTGATATATGTGATATCACACTATTTAGTTTAAAAATTGAGAATAACAAATGTCAATAAAAAAAAAAATCAGCCTTGATATATCAACTTGGCAATATATCTGTTGACTACTAATCATGACCCCTCTAATTTTTCATTTTTTTTGAATTACAGAACATTTTTCGAAAAAAAATGTTTTCCACACAAAAGAAAATCCTATAGGGGATAAGAGATTTGGAGAATGGATGGAGGGATTTAAGAGGAACCATATAAAGACGTGAAGCATAGGTTATTTATTTTTTTGTCCCACTTGGCCAAGGTAGTGTTTTCACCTGACAATCCCCTTGTGTGTGTGTGTGTGTGTGTTTGTGAGTACATCGATAGACGCTTGGATGCAGAGTGTGTTGCAGAAGTGAATTAATTGGTACTGGCTCCCTCAGATCATTTGTCTTTTTGCGAAGGGCTAATTTGAACACTAAGCTAGTGTTATGCAGCAGCACAGTGACTGCTGACTGAACTCCAATGCAGGCCTGTCAATAGAACATGTGAGTGAAACTAAACTTTTTTAATTCGATTTCATCTGATAACAAACCTCACGTTTCTCCTTGCTTGCCCTCCTAAGTGGCTGAAGAGAACTCAAGAAAGTGTGTGTGTGTGGTGGCGGGGTGGTGTGTGTGGGGCAAGTGATTCACAAACGAGCCAGGTCTTGTTAGAGCTTACAACTTTTGGACGCCTACTTTAATCAGTTAGTCAATACTTTTAGGGAGTGGAGGGGGGTCAAAATCATATGCTATTATTCTTAATGTCTTATACATGTCTTCATGCCTATAGTCTCATATTATCAGATATGAGAGCTGGCACGTATTCACAGTTGATATTTTGTATATGCACAGCAATCGCATGGAGATATGCCTATATAATTTGTATGCAAAACATCACACCGCACACACACCTGACCTCCTACACACAGATCAAACAATACATGCTAAACTTAAAGACTTCAAGTCAACATGACATCAAAACTGACCCTATTTACTTCCTGTTCTTATTTTGCCTAACTTACTTGGTTGTGAACATCTTATGCATTGGTTTTAAGAGAAGGAATGGCATAACCTGTACAGTACGAGTAACAATTTCAGCATGGGTTCCCACTTTTTGAGCTGTTCTTTGTTTATATCATGTTCAACATTGCGATTTTGTTTACGTTGCTCTGATAAGGCGTCTCCTGGTTCGGAGTGAGGCTGAACAGGCGTTTGTGTGTCTGGAGGACCGATCCTCTGGCCTGGTTAACGTTCGGAAGCTTGGTTCCTTGCAATGTGATGTCAGCAGTTTTAAAATGGCAACACGTTTTATATCCAATTATACATGTAGAAGAGTGGAAAGCACTGTGTTTGATGGGGGGGAGGGGGGGGGGGAGGTTGGTGTTTACTTGTAATGCTGTTTTAGCATTCCTCCCCGCTAACCTGCCAAACTTTCCACACTCTTCAACCAACGCCTGGTTGGTGTGTGGTCCTTGTACTTCGCTTCTCCTCAGTGCAGAAGCTCCCTGAGCATTCAGGTATTGTCCGTGTGAGAGAGTGTGAAGCATTGTAACCAAAAGCAGTGCGCTATTGCTTGCAACATGTGCCATTTGTTCTTGTTTTTCCTGCTAGCTTACGACTGCTATTTTATGCTTTAAATTTTGTTTGATGTTGTAAAAAGTCAGCTACCTGGGCATAGTCATGACGCGGAGCCTGTGTATTTAGTTGTTTTTGGGCCTTTACTTTGATCATTGTGTTTACACAAGGCACATTGCTGTTACTATTGCTCATAATTTTGAGCTGAGCCCTCAGTATTAAACATAACGTTCTGGTCTTGTTCCAAACTGAGACAATATTGGTGTTACATTTTTGATACTTTAAACTCAGCTTAATTTAAGAATACACCCTGATGTTACAATGGCCTTGTTTGGCTTTATACTGGTAGCTTTTAACTACACAGTTGTAACCGCATATAATACCATAAAAACTGATTGCACAGACTACTTCCTGTATGTATCGGCTGGAATTCACTTGCAAAGAAAACGATGCAGGAATACAAACATAAAACAAGACCACAAAACCTAAAAGCCTAGCTATTTTGGGGCATTTGTTAGCTGGTTAGACCTGACATCAGACCTTGCTAAACCAGCTAAGACCAGCAAACCACCCAAAAAAAGATTTGCTAATGGGCTTCTGTTTTGATGTTGTACGTTTTCCAACATATATCAGCGTTTAACAGTGCGAATTTGAGGTGAAAACAATTGGTGCTATTGTGAATTTCTGAGGCGTGTGTTTCAGGGAGTTGAGTGCTGAGAGATGTAATGTTTTGAAATTATGCTCCTCGTTGTTCCTTGTTAAATCAATGCTTTAGCCTGAAGCAACGTCCAAACAAATTACTTTCCACACACTGTCATCACATCCTCAGCTGTCCGACTGTCATCCACCGGGATGGAGGAGTGTGTGAACACCGTGGCCCCATGGACCTCTTGACACAGGGTCCAAACACCACACACACACACAGGCCGCTCTCGGGCCATCTCAGAAGCATTACCGAAGGTCTCGCGCTAATGGTTGCCATGTGCAGTTTTACCAGCGTTTAAGGGGCCGCCCGTTTCTAGGTCTCTGCTCTCATACACTTCCAAAAACATTACCACATAATACCTTAATGCCTTTTATGTCGGTGCAGGGGTTTGAGGAAAAGGCAAAACAGGAGGTAAATAAGGATCCATGTTTGTTCAGGCTTGCAGGAAAACTGCCTTATTGTTTTCCAGCCTCACTTGTCTTTTTCCTCCCCTTGTCCACCCTCGTTCACCCAGCACCCCTTTCTTTCTCCTCCGTTTTTTGCAGGCTGTTAAAATCGGAGAGGCCTGTTGGCCGGCCCACCGCTCAGACTTGGAGTGCAGTCAGTCTGCGTGGAGGAGAAAACTGCAAATTAGACTTTAACACGAAAAGGATCCAGAGATTTCGTATTTTGTTTGGATAACACTTAAGCACTGATATCTTCCGTCCAATTGGCTAGCCTCTGCCAGCTGTGATAAATGAGAGATGTGTGCTCTTTTTGAAGGCCTTATTGCATTCTAATGAAACGCCGAGCAAAAATGCATTGTGACCTCTTAACCTAGCAACTAGTGTTAATTTTGTCAGCTATTTTCAATTTTAGTCTTAGTCTTAGTCCTGTGTCAAATGTAACCTTTAGCTTCAATAATATTTAGTCAATTTGTCCTGTTTTAGTTTTAGGTTCAGTTTATAATCCTCCCGACCTTAATGTTGAGAATTTTAGTTCTAGTTCTAGTCAGTGGCAACGCGTACCCACATTGTCATCTGTGACTGTATAATTAAAACAGTTGCCCGTGACCCTAGACCTTTCTGGGGCCGCTAATGCAGACCGCAGCTGTCTCGAATCGTCGCTCGCGAAAGTTCTTGGGAACAGTGTCGCTTCCATTCTCTCTGTCCTCTTCAGGCCTCGGCGTATCTTCCGCTTGTTCAACCCCCCCTTTTTTTTTGTCTTGAGCAAGACTGTACGACATTCACCTTACATGATTTTACTGATTTTTACATAGAAAGGGCGACAGCGCACCCCATTAAAAAAAATTATCATTCATGTTTTCATAACCGCTGGTCAAATTAAAAAACTAAAGTAAAATTAAATCATCTTTGAGAGCAAGGGGACCCCCTGGTGTTTCGGATGCAGCTTGCATATTTTGCGTATAGGGAGGATCGGCTCTGGGTTCAAATGATGAAAAAAATACAGTATATCATTTTGCACAATTTTAATTGCAATGATTGTTGTCATTTGGGAAATTTATTTTTACATTTCATCAAAATTTGCTCTTTCACCAATAAGCACAAATCAGTAGAATGGTTTATTTGACCTCATCTAGTGTTCAGATTTATCACAGGATATCAATTGGAGGCTAAATAAACACCAAAGACTTCAGATATGCACTCGCACTGTCTACGTTATGAAAACCTGTGTTACAAAAACACACTCTCAAATATTATAACAGAGAAATTCCTAATAGTAATTCCAATAATTCCAAATTGCATTAATGTTTCTCTAAGTAACGTTACAATCTGCAACCACTCTCGCAAACAATACAGTCGAGATCCATGGCAGAACACAGACTGGCTGAATGATACTTTCAATTAAGCAGAACACCTCAAATGGAGATCGCTGATCTCCAGCTAGCTTGTACAGTACTGTATGTTGGTGTTTTCAGATCATGGCACCTCCGAAGAGAGAGGGAGTGTGAATGGTTGCCAGATTGCATAAACCAAAAAGCCGGGCAGAGTACGTATTCGTTTAACCTAAAATCTCTGATTGGGGGATTTCAGCTCTTGGTATCTGGCAACCGCAAATATGAACGCTCGCATAATAGAGTCTTGTTCAGCAGTCTGAAATGTTTTAGCTCCACTATTTTCAACAAAAATAAAAAGGTTTTAGTAAAGTTTTTGTTCTTTTAACTACATTTTTGTCTAGTCTTTTTTCGTCAACAGTATTGCATGTTCATTTAGTCTCAGTTACCGTTTAATGACCTTATCGTCTTGTTTTCGTCAGGGGAAAAAAACTCATTGACGAACATTTTTCGTCATAGTTTTCGTTAACGAAATTAACACATTCATGTTATAAAATGGATAGTTTGAACTAAAGTCACATTGAATGAGCCACATTCGAAGCTGCTATAAAATGCAAATAAACACTCAGTTTACTATTTATTCTCTAGAACATTATAATTTATTGTATTGATAAAGTTGCTACTTCGCTTAACAGTAATGATTAGCCTACAGTAGGACTGCATGATGTTAAAGAAAAATATGATATGCGGTTACTTGTTAACAGAATATGCGATACATTTATGCTTTAAATGCACAACATCAATTTAAGTTATATTTAAATATTTAAAAACTGAAAATGATATAACAAACATTCATGTTTCACATTCTTTTGGCACTAAATCAACCTAAAACTTTTACTTTTTCGTAACTTTTTGAAGTATTAAAGTTATTGAGCTTTTGCCAGCTGTTGTGATATGCATATTGTGATTTGTACATTTGTATTTTGAAATATTAAAAAAAAAAATTTTAATTGATTGTGCACATTAAAAGCATATTGTCCGTCCATAGAATAGTTTTGTTTAGCTAATTATTAAAAATACATTTAATTAAAATGATTCTCTGTCGACATTGACATTTAAACTGAACATAACCAGTAACATTGTTTTAATTTCCTTTAATTTAACAACCGTTTAATTCCTTTAATTGCATTTGTCCAGCATATAAACTCTGACACTGGAGATGCATCAGTGGATCTCTGTATGCTCATGTGATTGTTTTTTCAGGCTCCTCTCTCTGTCAGCTGACGACTTTGCTCAAATCAACACAAATCAGATGTTCTAGAAAATAACATGTTATCAGAGCATTTTATGAATGCAAACAGCCGTGATCTTATGTAAAAAAAAAGTACAATACAGGTATTTACTCAGGCCAAGACACACCATGAGGGAGTTTTTAAAGGAAGTTCACTGCCAACACTGCACCTTCAGATACTGCCGTCAGATGGAATCAATGGAAAGAAAACAGTCTCTTATGAAAACCGGGCGAGATCTTCCTCTCGGCTGTGTGAGGCGGCCTTGTTCTGGATCGAGGCGCTGCACTGTTAAAACACTGACCACCTACTAATATCTGTCTTACAAACAGTTGATCGTCGAAAATTTCAAAGATGAAAGTGATACGAGACTGACAGAAGTCTTATTCTTACCAGGAATATTAAAATCAACCCTTGCCATACTGCTTTTGAAAGCACATGGCCTGAACTCTTGTTTTAGTACATAAAAGGGCAACTTCTGTTTTCCTTCTTCTTCCCATTAATAATCCAAATTGGTGCATATTCTAAAGAAAGTGAGTTTACTCATAACTATGCTGCTATGCAGTTGCTAGGTGCTTGCTTGGCTTGAGTCAAACCATATTCTCGGGTCTGTCCTTCAATAAAAGACTATGGTATTTTTTCTTATTTTATTGCTGTTTAATTAATAGCACACTTCGAAATTGACTGCAGCAGCCAAACTATATTATTGTGTTTTTAATCACAGAAAGAACGAGTAGCGATGGACTAGCTCTCAAGGTCCGTTAGATTTAGTCTCCATTGTGTTTGCTTTAAGTGAGAGCAAGAAAAGACAAACTTTCCCTGAGCCACTGACAGAGGATATTTATATAGCTTAGAATGTGCTACAGCGAGGGCGGTAATTGTGTAGGCCTGTTAGAGTTGATTACTAATTTGGAAACCGACAATAGAGTGCCGATTACCCGGCACTTAAACACAATTAGTGAGAGCTGATAGGAGTCAATACCAATACCGAAGGCCTGGAGAGATAGTCAATAACTGACCCTTGCTTTGTAACATGCTGTGTAGGTTGGTATGCACTTACCCTTCCTGCCTTTTAAATGAACTAACTATACATTCCTAAAATATGTACAGTATATGCACTGAAACAAAATGGTGTAGAAACAATTTTCACTCAGAAATTGCTTGTAAATTTTTACAATTACAAACCTAGGCAAACGTCTGCACTTTGAAATATATTTAAACAGGGGATACAACAATATGACAAATGTTTTGGCTGTCAGACTTCTTCAGTGTCAAACAACTTCAGAGAAACAGCAAGTAACATGGAATTAAACATTACATTTTGAAGTAGAAAAACTGAAATAGCATTTTCTAGTAAAACATGCTCCAGTGATCTTTGTTTTATTTGCAACTTAAACAATGATCTACAGTGGATCGATGGGATTAAAAAAGAATACAAATACAAATACATTACAGTGCATTTCACACAATGAACTGAATAGTTATGAACTAAAATATATGTATTTATTTAGTAAATAAAAATATTGTGGTATAACCTTGAGATCATAATGAAGGCAAAAGTTTAATAAAAAGGTTGAAATAAAAATAAATTCTGTTTAACTGATTAAAATGCACTTAAGTTTTGTTATGTTAAATATTATTTTAGATATTAGAATCTTTTGCTCATGTCACCATGCTTTTAATAACGTATGGGGAGCAATTGTGTTGTTATGTGACAAGAAACCATACAACAATAAATGATATCACAAAGAGGGACCAACTTAGACCATCATGGCTATGCATTGAGTTTAGTAAGTCTCAAATAAATATATTATCATTTTTAGGACATGGAATGACTGGTTCAGGTTGTTAAATGGTATAACCATATAAATACAGAGTTCTGGCATGAAACTCTAGATGGCGTCCGATAGGTCTAGCTCAATCTGACCTGGCGACATCATGTCACATGGCAGCTGATTGGTTCTCTCCTGAATCGGTAGCCAATGAGCTCGCTGCTCAATATTAAAATACCTGGATTTTGTTTGCTGTGGCAGTTGGCAGCGCACTTCAGAAACCCTCCACCTTCCCCAGCTCCACCTGTATAGATCTGCTACGAGGTGATTCATGTGTGCTATATGGGGGTTATTCATATACAATATGTTATATGTGCAGCAGCAGCATTTCTTACATGCTCACAGCAGCATGTTGTGGATGTATTGGCAGTAGCAAGTCTCGATACTTGCTCCACTACAGCAGCAGCAGCGTAGCAGATCTATTCCGCCAAGACCAAAATACATTAACATTGTCATGTGCATTACCATGCCAATCCCTCCGAGAGTTGTCATGACAGAACTGTGTGTTATAATTATTCTAAAAATCTATGTTAAAGATAATAAAACTATTAATATGGTATTTTAAAACATAAATATCAGATATGCTCATAACAGATATCTGTTAACACCAGTTTGCTCAATACAATAAAACACATGCAGGCACAGAGTCACTCCTTTTCCCAAAATGCTCAGAATGTAAACAAAAAAGAGTGTGAGATGAAACAGGTCCATTTTTGTTCTAAATGTAGATAACTTTTGGAGGTTAGGACTCCTGTTTGTGTTTTGTGTCGGAGACTAATGTGTGGATGTATGGCAATCGTTTTTTGTGGCAATTAACAGCCCTTAATTACAGCTGAATGGAGAGTGGAGAGCTTGATCATGCTTTCAGGCCTTCAAAAGGCTCGTGTGCTGTCTGATTGGACATTGATCTTTGTGTGGCGTCTGTAATTTAGCACACAGACACTAAGTGCCGATCTCAAATTGTTTGTTGTTCTCTTGACGAGCAGGAGCCGCCAATTAGTCCCTCGTCATTAGGGTTGTTTATCAGCATTTTTAATTAAGATGCTAAACAGTGTTTGCAAGACACTAGCATCTTCATTTTCTGCATTGTTGAGGAGAGCGAGAGAGGGTGAAATAGCTGAGGGAGGGGGGAAAGCTGATTTTCTTGGCATCGCTGGCAGGATTTTGATACGTTAGTATGGTACAAGTGAGTTTAAAATAGCCAGAATACTTTTTATGTAGCATCACTGAAGTGGCAGAATGTTTTTTTTTTCTTCTTTTTTTTTTCTAGTCCAAACCATGAGGCAGAAGAAAGAGAATGTCTGGGAACGTGTGCCAAATTCCCAAGTCAAGAAATGTGGCTGCTATTAATAGAATAGCGAGTGATTATTTTTGAAGCAGAGCGGAATGATATCATTGCTTCATTTAGATCATTATTTAAGAAGCTCATGTTGTTCTATCACATTTCCTGAATTACTCCAAACATTATTATCACCTCTTTATTAGATCATTGTTATTTATTGTTTTGACTTAACCTTTATACAGTCACTCAATTAACAACAACATCCATGGATTGTGTTAAATGTAAACCATTGCAGAAATGATTCTGCCAAATAGCAGATTATGTTTCAATTTGATGACCAAATGTTTTTCATGTTTTATAACATTGTAATTACATTGTATTAACTGTAGTACATTGTTACGACAATGTAATAACACACTTTAGGGAAGCTTTTTCTATTTCTGCCCTTTCTGAATAAGCAAATAGAGGCCAAAGCTGACAATTTGTAACATCTAAGCATTGACTTTAGCTCACAGGTGTTGTAATAACACTATAGCCTCTGACATTATCCAAATGTTGCTCCATTTCTCCAAAGTACATCTATCCCACTGCTGTTCTCACCTCTACATTCACCTTCTCTACTCCACTTCTGATGGAAATCAGCCTTTCCGCCCAGCGTGAGGCTCAGATGGATGCAGAGGGTCTGGATCAATACCAAAGGTCATTCTGCTAAAAGGCCTTTGGCTCCACAAGTCTGAAATGTCAGTAGTGAAATATGTGTCGGTGCCCTGAACCGGACAGCTCTAGCGAGTCGCTCGGTTGTTTTGTGCTGTTGTCCACATTAAGGTTGACGGAGCAGTAAACAGGCAGGTATCTAAAACACACCGGCTTGTTTTCCATTACGGAGTGAAATGATGGGATGGTTTTAATGGAGATGTGGAATCGGTTGTGTACTAGTGGATGAAGACCATGCCAATGAGCGAGATCCCAATCTTTGAATGTTCAAAGCCAAGGCTCAGAGCGTGTGAGTGTGTGTAGCTGATTTGTTAAGTGCAGACCTCGTGTATATGTGTGTGTGTTTGTGTGTGTGTGTGTGTGTGTGTTTCCAAGGTAAAGCAGGCCAGAAGATGGACGCCTGTTGCGTGTGGCTTTTGATGGAGAGAGGCAGCTGGGTGTGTGAAGAAGTGTAGAGAGCGGAGGCGGTCCAGGCCGCTGCTGTCCCCTATTCACTGGCTCTCGTTAAAGGTCCTCACCCGCTGCTTCCAATCAGACGCTCTTTGTAGCTCTCGCTCTGTGCCAACGCACCCGGCTTACAACTCACCAGCTCTGGCACATCTGTGTCCACAGGGAGGGAGAGAGAGATGGAGATGAGGGGTTGTGGGCGACAGAGCAGCGTGGATGGATGGATGCGGTATGAAGAGTTTATAAGAAGCTATATGAAAGAACAGGCACAAATGAGATCTCTTTAATGTCGATTGTGACTCCAAGAAAAGAATGCGATTGAAAGCACATGGAGACTTTCTAAGATATTTTTCTTGGGAAAAGAGACCCCAATCATTTCATATGTGTCTCTTTTAGAGTTTCAGGAAAGATCTCGAACAGTGTCTCAAATTGTGCTCAGATTAGATACCAGTCAGCAATCAAATTATCAGAGTTATCAATATTCTATTCTATTCTATTCTATTCTATGTTATCTACATACCTTACTCTACTACTCTACTCTTACCTATTCAGTTTATACACACTATAGTCTACCTCGTATGTCAACAAGTCTAATTTTTCAAATATTGTTTCTTAGTTTAGAATTTAGAAGAAAAATCTGAGACAAAGTATATAAGTAATGCAAATTTGTGGCCAAAATTGTGTGTGAATTTGTACAATGTGATTCATATGTTTTTGTATGATTTACTTATGTTTATAGGTGGACCCTCGTGCTTACATTTTTTTTACTAAAAGTTGCATATTTGCCATATATGAATCACGTATAAGTTCATATAAAATCACCACTCTGTTTTTTATGAGACTGAGTTAGAATTTAATGTCAGAAGAAGCTTTTAGCTCAACTTAAGAATCTTAAAAAGCGTTCTTTAGTGAGAAGAGATTCTGTTGCTAAATTATTTAAAGAACCTTTATTTATAAGATTGTGTCAAATAGAGAATATTGGACTATGTTAAATGAAATGAAATGTGGATGTGATCTTGTGATTTTGGTATTGTGACATACATGTAGGAAAAACATTTGCATGACCAACTTGAACATGACGCGGAATCTGTGTGGGGAAATCTTTCGCTCTCACGCGACATTCACGAATGCTTGGATTCCTATTGAAAAGATTGGATTTCACCTGCAAAAATGTGTCAAACAATGGTAAAAAATAACTACTTCGAGTGCAATAAAGTGATAAATAAGCAATAGTTTGTCCTTTCATGTCCCCACAAACTTGATTTAGGGTAGTATTCTTTGAAAACATTCAAAATAAGGTCAAAACTTGATTACTGACTGTAGTGAACGCAGCACTAAATTAAGCATTATTGTGATTTAAATTAATTAAAACGGATAGTTTGATTCTTGGAATAACAGGTCTTGTTTTGTGTCTAGGGTTACATTTGGTCCTGGTCCTACTCTACTCAGTAATTGTGATTCTCAAAACACATCTTCAGTTCAAATGTAACATTTCCTTCAGTTAAGTGCGCCCAGTCTGTTGACTTTGATTAGAATAGTTTGAATTGTTAAAGACACGCGTCATGAGGTCAGTGCCAATGTGTGGCATACAAAGGATTAGCGTGTAATTCTGTAAATTTTCACATGTGACTTTCTTATGAACTCTCTCATGGATTTGTGCGGCTGATGAAGTATCTTTGACAGATGAGCGCTTTAAGCTTGCCATATATTTTATTAGACAGGCTTGTCAAAACAGACACCACATTGGGCAAACAGTGGCAGCTCAGAGCACAACTCTATCAAGGCCTCGAGCATCGACATAAAGATCACAGCCTCACCATGTTCCCAAGTTTGTGCAATATCGTCATCGTTTACTATCATTGACCTTGTCCCTCAAAAGCACGTCCAGGTGTTCAATGCCCCATCTTCTTTACAGCTTGACTGCTCTGAGAGGTGGAGCGCGGCTCAGGTTAACTTCCTGTAACCCAAACTCCAAAGAGAGGGGGGAAAGTAGAATTAGTATGTACTTGCACAGAACGTACAGGCTATTGTCGAAAGTGGTGTCTTGTGTCTTGATCCCATTACAAAGGTAAATAAGAAGAGCTGAAAACTGTAATTCAAGTGTTCCCATCTCAGTTCATGCTGATGTCATGTGCTTCCCCTCTCCATTCAAGCTTGTATTGTATGTAATTATGTGATTAGTGAGGCTCTTATAACTTGTGTGGAAGTGCTAGAGTTGGTTGGTGCATAATGGTGATGAAGTTTCACCTGGACATTGTCCATTAGAAACATACTCTAGACTGGCTTACTTAAGTGAATGGAAGTGCTCATCAGTTTATGAATGTCTGATTACATGTTTGAAGCCGTAACACATCAGTTGAATTCCAACATCACTTGCATTTGAACTAGAGAATTGTTTATGATGTATGTATTATTAATAATAAATGCAATTATTTCTTAAACATTGGTCTTTTATCATGCTGCTGTTGCTGCCAATTCAGTCAAATACTGGGTGCTGCTGGGTGTTCAAAATTTTGGGGTCATGAGATTTTTTTTTTTTTTTTAAATCAAAAGTGATTTTTTGATTTGCGATCATTTGTATATTATTAATAATAATCACAATAATAAAAGTCCTATTTCAGGTTATAGACCAGTCCTCACTGTTAACTAGTTTGTTTATTAACATGCATATTACTATAATATTAACTGTTTATTAGTTCTTATAAAGCACATATAATTTCCTGATTCGGCATTGATCAAAATTTAATTTTATCTTAGATTTGTAATAATTACAGTTTATTTTAGTTTGCATATTTTCTCTAATCCTACCCCCACCTACCCGTAACATCTACCTACTAACTATTAATAAGCAGCAATTAGGAGTTTTATTGAGGCAAAAGTCATAGTTAATAGTTGAATTGGTCCCCAAACTAAAGTGTGAACAAAAATCCTGTTCCTGTTGAAATTTCTGTCATAAAAGAATCACAAAAATTTTCTATCATGTGACAACCTGCGTAATGGCTTATGAAACAAACATCACATGTACTATAATAATATTAATATAATTAATAAAATCATCATAGAGTTATTAATCATTTTGGGGTCCCACTTTATCATTATGGGTCATATGATGTTGCTAAAAAGGACATTTTTTGGTGTATTTGGTGTAATGAAATGTGTATATGCGGTTTAAGGTTAAAAAAAACCTTATTTTCCATATACTGTACATTATTTTTTCTCCTCTATTCCCCGCCTTTCTGAAACACGTCGATTTTTACAAAGCTCATCATTCTGAAAAGCACGGTGTGCTCTGATTGCCCATCTATAAAGTGCGTTGTGATTGGCCGAATACCCAAGCGTGTGACGGAAATGTTACGCCCCTACCATATTGTGATGCCGTGTCCGGCCGGAGCGACGAGACAAAAACATTAAAACCCATTATAAACGAGGCATTTGTTGCATTCAGTGGGGACATACAGTATTTATGGATTATAATGACTTATACTGTCGTTTTACGCGTTGCATCGTGCCGTGTAAACATAAAACCATGTCTGCATTTGTGATCGGAGAAATGACAAACAACAAGCACTACTCTACACTGCTCAAAACTCCTGTTTGAATCATCAGAGGCAAATTCTTTAAATAGGAAAACTTACTTACAGGCTGTGACTTCCAGGATCAGGAACAGTCCTCCATAAAATGTTCTGCACACACGAATATTTGGGTTGAACTGTTCTGGAACAGTGTTTGTAAATACAACTGTTCCGCGGATCCGGCTGCTTAGTGAGCAATACGGGCGATCTAAGTGAGGCAGAAGTTGGGCTGTGGCGGACTGGCTTGATTTAGCAGATACGGCGGCCTTGAGTGAGTGGAGGCCGGCGGCTTGAGTGAGCAGAGACGGGCAGGCTAGAGTGAGCAGAGGTGGGCGGCGGCGGGCGGGCTTGAGTGAGCAGAGACGGCCGGGCTAGAGTGAGTGGAGGCCAGCGGCTAGAGTGAGCGGAGGCCGGCAGCTAGAGTGAGCGGAGGCCGGCGGCTAGGGGCGGCTTGGTTCAGTAGTTTCGCTTTCTGGCCGGTGGGCTAGAGTGAGCGGAGGCGGCCGGGCTAGAGTGAGTGGAGGCCGGCGGCTTGAGTGAGCAGAGACGGGCAGGCTAGAGTGAGCAGAGGTGGGCGGCGGCGGGCGGGCTTGAGTGAGCGTCGGCGGGTGGGCTAGAGTGAGCGGAGGCCAGAGGCCTAGAGTGAGCAGAGGCCGGCTAGAGAGTGGCGGCGGCGGGCGGGCTTGAGTGAGCGGTGGCGGGCGGGCTTGAGAATGGCGCGGCTGGCGATTTCGACGAAGGAGTGTCCGGCGGGCTTGCGGCAACCACATGTGACGACCCTGCTTCGTCCATGGTGAAAGCCGATCCGGCGATCTACAGCTCTAAGTTGATGTATTTCCTCAGCGACAAGCACGGGTCAGCTCTAGGCATGACAAAGCGGATAACGTCCTCTTTTGGAAGACCAAACAAACAAAGTAGTTTCGCTTTCACAACGAAACACACAGCACCTCCACGACATGGCGGCAGCAACAATACTAAAGGGAGAATAAAAGTTACGCCTTCTTTCTTTGCGTGAACATTTTGGCGGTGTTATGCAAATCTTCCCACATCGTTACGTAGACATGTGGGGGCTTGTTAGAGCGAGCCGTTTTAGGTAGGCGTTGTTACCTCTTAACTTTTATAAAGAATATCTCTTTGGATTTGAGACTTCAGTCTTTGCAACTTTACATATCTTCTTTATGCACCAAGAGCTTGTAACACTCCAAAGAGAAAAGAAAAATTGAAATCGCATCATATGACCCCTTTAAGTGGCCTTAACTACTATGTTCTTTCATTTAGATTAAATTGGACTTATTGTGTACATACATGTTTTACATTGTATTTATATATAAAAAAAGTATGTGCATGTAATTACACAGTTGACGCATTCCTTACACCTTAACCCAGCCTTAAAAATGCAGCATTTGGGCATAAGTATAAAATATAAAAATTGACCCCAAACTTTTAAACAGTAGGACTAGAGGGGGAAAAAAATCTAGACTTTTTCTAAGATCTTCACTTTGAATCAATCATGAATTTGTTGTTTGAATCAGTTTGGATGTAAATGCAGGATGCTGTAGTGGAGCGTCCTCCAAAAAATGATTTGTAACGTCATATGTATTATTCAATCAGTTGGTTCCGCCATGCTGGATGTTGGGCTTCGGAGGGTGATAAAGATGATATGATGTGATGAATTTGCATACCCACAATCCTCTCTGTGTTGTGCACATTGGAGGCCCACCCTGACCTAATTAAATGCTGCTGGATAACAGTCAAGTCATAAGCACAGCTAGCCTGGGCTTTTACAAAAGCTCAACTTTAACTTAAAGAGATTAGACAACTTTTGCAAGATATTAGCTGTTCAAAAATGAGAAAAATGTCCCTAAGCCTCTTGAGCGCGAGGGGTGAGCAAACAGGGGCTCTTTTGTTCCCGCGGAGGGGCCGAGCAGTGCCGGGCAGGGGCCTGGCTCCGAGTCGCTGTGTGCGGGACCGGGCAACACTGCTGATCCCTGCCCCTGTAAACCCAATCAGCTCTGGGAATTAGACAGGGATTAGACCTACCAGCACAGCACTTGAAAAAATATAAGGATCGGGGAAGGGGGTGCTCGGCCCACCCAGGAGGTCACGGCGGTAGCAAGAGGAGAAAAGGGAGGAAAATCGATGAGAAAATGTGCCCCAAATATCATTTACACATTAAGTCACACATCAATATGTGGATGTGTTTTTTTTCATTAGAAACCATTCAGCAATGACTGCACATGCTGCTTCAACTTTTCTAGTTTCACAAGATTTGCAATGATTTCTAATGTGGTTTGCTGATTTTTAGCGACCGTATGAAGTCAGTTTCGCTCAGGTTCTCACAGGTGTCCTAGCAGAGCAACACAGGGCGTGTTCCTCACTTTAACTATAGACATATTAGAAACACTTTACAATAATGTCTCATTAGTTGACCTCATTGTCTCATTAGTTAACAACGAGCAATGTATTTGTTCAAGTATTTATTTATCTTTGTTAATGTTAGTTCATTGCTAACTGTTAACTGTTAATTGCAGGTCCATGAATATAGGAGAATTATACACCTTGATGTAATAATCTTACTAAATGTTAAAATTAACATTAAGTTAACTAATAAATGATTTAGAAGCACTAATGTAGTTACAAGTATTGTAAAGAGTTACCAACACATTTTATAATGCAAAGTGTCACAATACCTTTGAACAGTAAATCTGTTTTCTCATTTAAAACACTTTTTGCTTGTAAATTGTGCTTGTTTCCGATTCTTTATAATAAATCCCACATGGTTTGATATTTTGGATTCAATGCAATGACATTCGGTGTACATTATGCCTATACTGTTTGGGACCTCTTAATAAAATTAAAAGAAATACATCAATAATAATTAAGATATGACTGTAAATCACAAGGAACACTAATGTCCATCATTTATAGAGATATAGATATATTAATCTATATAATATAGGTATATATATATATAATATATATATAACTCAAATGGTTGGATGACATATTTTTGTAAAACCTTAAAATAAGGACTCTTACTTACACTCATTCAAAAGTTTGGGATAAGATTTTAAAAATATAAAAAGGAATAAAATTATACTTTAATTCAGGTGCATTAAATTGACAAATAAAGTGACCATATAGACTTTATAAGGGACACAAGCTAATTAAATAAATTGCACCTATGCCACTTTTTTCACTAATAATCGAACCATTCTTAATAATGAGCAACAATATATTTGAATACAATTAAGCATTAAATCACATATTAAATTATTTCGTAGGACATGTAACACTGAAGCGGAGAATGAAGGCTAAAAATCCAGCTTTCGCCTACAGGAATAAATTACTTTGTTAAAAATATTACAATAGCAAAAAGTTATTTCATAGTAATAATATTTCACCAATATTTACTATCATTTTTTATTTTTGGAATAATACATGCGGCGGGGTGAGCATAAGAACTTCTTTCAAAAACTTTTAAAAAATCTTACTGATTCCAAACTTTGCCCAGTAGTCTAGTAGGCTGAGAGATCCCAACAAACGGCTTTTCATCAGGTCAGACGGCCGGAGAATGTGATATCTCTGTACAAATTGATAATCGATGAACTCAGAAGCCCTCATTTTGGCCTTGTCGTCCATCTCCTTCTCTCTGTGGTGATCGAGGCGGAGACGATAAAGACCACACAGATGCTTGTGTGTAACGAGGCCTGGCCCTGTCATCACAAACCCCCTCGTTGTGCCAGTGCAAGCCTCACACACACACACACACACACACACACCCCACACATCACACACACTCACACACACAAACACACACATCGTGAGATAGATGTTGGCTAGACACAGCGCGCATGGAGGGTGTCATTGAAGAGCTTTAGAGTCCATATCATCCTCTCAAAAGGAATGCTGCCTACAGCCGGGATCTCCCACAAAGCCCCCTCATTGTGCCATCCAAAAGGTGCAGGGGAAAGCCCACCCTGCCAGCCCAGCCCCAGAACTCCTCAAACACACACACACACACAGCACACACGCACACCACACCCACACACACACACCGGCACACACCACACACACACCACACAACACACACAGGTTCAATCTGCATGTTTAGCCTTTATACATGACCATTTGTTGTTTCTACACTGTAAGAATTGGTAAAAGACAAGTTTTACCTTAACTACTAGTGCAGTCAGAATCAGTCGCATTTGATATTTGTAATACTTTTGAAACTTTACCAGTTAATTTAGAACTTACCATAAAAAAAACCTTTATTTTATTTTTGTTTATATACAATTTTATTTTAAAATTTTTCATACATTCTGGGGTTTTAAAATACATTAATTTCATTAATATTAATTGTTTTTAAACTGTGAATCAGATACGAACCACATTTGACCTGAGTTTATAGCTAAATCAAGTTTGTACAAAAATGGATGAACTTTGATGAATTAAACATATTTCAAATCATAACTGATGCAACACTGACAGTTATCGACAGACTTGAAACAACACTGAACTAAATTGATCTGAATAATGACACTATTATCTTCTGCTTTATAGCTGAATCAAATTTGTTTCATAATTGATTAATTTTACAACATTAACACTGTTATTTTAATTTGAAGCTGCCTTGAAACATATGTCACACTCAGTTTCTCATAAACCTCTGATTCCTAAATCTATGAGGTGTTTAATATAGCATGTTTTAAATAATTTTTAAAATATTGCGTTCAACATATTATGGTTTTATATATGTTAATAATAATTTAGCTATTAACTTTAAATAGATTAAACAGTTTAGCTAAATAGTTCTATAGTGTAAATCTTTTTTTTTCAATAAACAATAAATGCAAACGCTGAACATAAAAATTGTGTGAGTAATGTAAAAATATTCTTCAATATTAAAATCTAAATTCACTGAATTGTTTCAGAAACTTCATTATTGAAATAATCATATATATATAATGAAAAAATATCTATATGTGAAAAGCTTCGGTAACATTTTATTTTAAGGTGTCCTTGTTACACGTTACATGTACTTACTATTATAATAACAATTAATTATGCATGATTACATGCAAGTGACCCTAAGCCAAACCCATATAGTTAGTACATGTAGTTAATTAATATTGCTCAGTACTTAAATGCATAGTTACACTGTAACAAGGACACCTTAAAATAAAGTGTAACCAAAGCTTTTTGTCTGTTTTAAAATATTCCTGTCTGACACATCTAAACATCCTGAAATACTATCAACAGTTAGGAAGATAGAGCTGAAGTCATCTTACACGGACAGACATGATCTGAGGGCCCCAGCTTGACTCTGGGCCCTCTGTGTGCCTGACCTCTGAAGTGTCCTTTCCTTCAGCGCGTCGAGTTCCTGCACCTCTGCTATCTGCTTCACATTCTTTCACGTTAGCAGCATCACCCCGGCGGACAGCCTCTTCACCAGCCTTATTCACCCTATCTGAGACTCTGTGTGTGTGTGTGTGACAGCAACTATCTTGGGCTCTCAGTTAATTGGTAACCAGGGTTTTTGAAAACTGGAAGAGCTTTCGAACACGATCATAGACCATGTCTGCATTCGGTACGTTCTTTTAGTGCATAATTTTGGATGAGGAGTGAGTTGTGAGTCAGGCAATATTTGTTGTAGCTGTGGTGTGAGAGTTGATGTCTTCTGCCTCTTATGAGTTTAATGTATTTAGATTTATCAGGAGTGAAAGTTTCATATGGACAAGATAACATAATTATCCTTACATATACTCACAGGTTCTTTATTTGCATCATAAAATTAGAAAATTCCAAACTTCATTTCAGTTTGTCTTCTATGCGTGTCATTTTATCTCAACAGCATCTCAACATATTATTACACAGTACAGTGATTTATAGTTCGAGGACATCTTCTATTTTTCCTTCTATGACAGTAAAATCAATATTTAAGGGAAACAAAATGACATTTGTTTTCCAGCTCTGTTTCTCTCTGTTCCTCCCACATGTTTGCTGTGTTTATCTCTGTTGATGGCTGCTTGTCACATGCTTTGGAGGGTCATTCATATTGTGTCGTGTGGGCCTGTTAAATCAAAGCGGAGTTAGTCATTCTTCATCGTCTTGTTAGGTCTGTCCTCCTCTCCCTCCATCCGACAGCCCGACCGCTCACCTCTAACCTCCACTCCACTACTCATTCTGCTCATTTTCTGTTGAGCTGTGATATCTGGAGTTGGGGAGGGTCTCCAGAAAGGCAGAGTTTGCCCCCAAGGCTACACTCCATCACTTCAAACAGTAAAACAGCAACATCCTTTTCCTTTCATATGTCATGTGCAGAAACATTATCTTGTTATATCTTATGTGTATCCTGGTCTCATGGTTTATATGTAGGTATTAGTATGTAACATTTACAAGCACAAAACGTACGTTTTTTTACATTTTGACTGATGCTGTAGCATACAATTTGGACATATGTCAATGTTTAAAACGTAAAGTTGCTACAAATTTACAGCTAAAAAAAGTTAAATATTTACAAATCTTTTATATCATTAAGATATTTGTATCAATGACTTTTTTATCATTTAATCGATAAGCGATTTCTATTTTTTTAGATCCCTTAACCTACCCCCAAACCTAAACCTACCCATTTTATAGCGATATAAAATGAAATAGCCCGAAATCTCATGAAATGGCCGCAATATAGCGTTAAAAAGATATTTCCTTTCCTTTTCCTTAAACCCAACTTGGGGGGCGTGCCATTTAAAAAAAAAAAAAAAAAAAGGACAGAATAGGGTGATAAAATAGAGGCTGCTCCTTCAGTCCATTTCCACAACCCTCCCCTCCTGTCCTTGTACCTTGATTCCTGTTTAATATAGAGACTGATGAGCCCAATTTGGCTGCGTTTCTCCCACTGCTGGATGATTAATAGTGCTGTAAGGTAGCATCGGGGAGCTGTCCTCTCCTTCGGCCCTCTCGTCATGCTGATAGCTCTGCCCCGCGCCCTGAATTGATGACAGAGGCTGGCCATTTGCAAATCAAATGGAGGGAGGCTGACTGTAACTCTGACACCTCCATGTCCCCTCTCTTTCTCTCAGTCTCTCTCCCTCGCTCGTCCACCCTCTCGTTACTCCCTATTTCACTTATTTGTTAAGTGTCTCTCCCATTTGTTATGCAAATGAGACGGGAGAGAGCCGGGGGTACGACATCATCTCCAAAGCATGATAAATATTTGATCAGGCGTAATGGAAATTGTCAAGCCCGTCTAATTGTGTCACACATTATCTGAAGGGAAGTAGCAAATTTGGACATAGCCTTTGATCTGTCTCTCTCTCATTCCTGTCTCTCTCAGCCGGCACATGCGCTCATTTGCCTTCTCTTTTTCTCCCTCCAATCACTATGTGCTCCTCGTCTCTCTGCTCTTCTCATACAAGCAGAACACCACAGTTTAAAGTCTCTTGCGGTATCACACGAACAAGAGACGTTGTGTCATTGAAATCTCCCTTTCCTGTGTATTTATGCCCGGTGTCCCACACAGCTCTGTAC
Source organism: Sinocyclocheilus anophthalmus (assembly GCA_018155175.1). Lineage (NCBI taxonomy): Eukaryota > Metazoa > Chordata > Actinopteri > Cypriniformes > Cyprinidae > Sinocyclocheilus > Sinocyclocheilus anophthalmus. The sequence goes on from JADLZN010007105.1 coordinate 31,045, forward strand.
TCAGGCCTTTTTTCTTTCCTTTGTGTTGTGTATTGCATCCTTTGCAATTTTGTTTTTTCCTGTTTGAGGAAATACGAGAAACACAGAGGCTGGTTAGCCTCTCTCTTGTGTTTTTTAGATGCATCAGACAAACTTTGGCCTGCTCTGTGGTGTTTATTTGGAATAGATCTGACTGAAATGAAAATTGTTCTTTGTCAGATAGACTCTGGTTTGAAACAATAATAAAATATTCTGACTGAATCATGTGTGATTGGTACATTTAAACTGCAGGTGCTCAAAAAAAGGCCTATTTAATATGACACTATATGATCACTATGATCACTCATTTTAGCATTTAAATAATCATTAAAACCACCATTTGAATGAGACAACTCTCACATAAAAAATGAAATAACTAATATACATGCATGATCTAACATAATGGTCAGTATTTTGTCAAAATGTATATTCTTGATTCATTACTGTTCACAATATATTGTATTTTGGGCTTTGGGACTGCTTGCAGATGGATGGATGTATGGATGGATTCACATACAGTTGTTCGATAACATATTTGCTGATGCCCCAAAGGTCAGTCAGTGTTTTTCGTGTGCAGTATCTTGCTCAGGCCATTCAGTTTTGCCTCCATGTCTCTACTCTCTCATCTGTGACAGTAGTCACTGTCTGAAACCTCTAATCTATTCAGCAAAGACTAAACAGGTTGATTAGTTAGGAAGGAATATATCAAATAGGAAGCTGCATTTCAATCAGTGATACAGTAATACTTGCCAGTTACGTAAAATAATCAGAAAGGCCAACACATTAAAAGTACAGAAGAAATTCATAGTTACACGCAACCAAAAATAAAGTCCATCTTATTAATTTACAATATAACATATTAAAATGGCATATCAGGATGATTTTAATAAAATATATGCTGGATGAAGTAGATAAAAAATAGACAAAATATGACAGTAAGTTACAGTTGTGCTGATATTCAGTACAACGGCACTCTGCAGTTAATCATTATTGGCTGTCTTAAGCCATTCTGGCTTATTTCTGCTATTCTATTTTAAACCTCACTGCCATACTTAGCAAGTAGGCTAAAAAATACCACATGATTCAGACGTGATCATCGTTTTTTGACTCCAAACTGGAGCATACTCGGCGAGGAGGCACTCCAGAGGCAGCGCTGTTGACGCCTCTGGCTGCGGTTAATGGCCTGGGTTGTGTGCGCCGAACTCACTTTGGGCAGTAAAGGTTGTAGAGGCTGTGCGCATCTGGCTCTTGTGTTACTTTCTTTGCTCGTCTTCCGCATGACTCGGAGGCATGGAGCGAGCTACCTGCTGGATCTCAGGAGAGCGGTGGGATATTTATTCAGCCTGCGTCCACTCTGACCTCCCGTGCTTCCCCCAGCAATGGGATGTCTAGTCGAACCGTTGAAACGAAATTTGCGGAGGTACTGCGGGGAGCAGCAAAGAGCTCGGAGCGCCACTGTCTGAAGCATGACAAATAGTTGCTCTGCGCCGCTTCGTCCCCGGAGAGGGGCACCTTATTTAGGATGTCACGCAGTGAGCAGAGGCAGAGATAACAGAGACAAAGCAGGGGGGTCAGCTCAGATTACCTAGGAGACCACCTCCGTTAAAGGGTGCCATTTGTTCCCAAATCGACCTGACGACCCCCCTAATTACCAGCCAATTATCTGGAATTCACTGCAATTCGCTGGCGCTTTAAACAGGAAAATTGCCTTTCATTCTCCGACTGCTCACCACGTCCCACCTCTGAATTACCGCACGTGTAGTGCAGTCTCAGGTACGAGGCGTTATTTATGTGAGCGAAAACCAGCCCGCTGCTGCTAATGAAGTCGCATGCTCAGGTGAATGTTAATTAAGGGAAGGAACACGTTGCATCATTAAGCATTTAGGGCATAGTAGAGTGTATTTTAAAAAGGCCGCCCTAGTTAGCGTACCGTGAGGCCTGGCCTCTGTCGTATTGAGTTGACTTTAAACAAAACAAAAAACAAGATGGAAATGCATCAAGATGGGGAGAGTTAATGTTGCATCTTGTCTTCTTCAGATAAAAACATAGATAAAAACATTTTTTTTTTTTAAATATGCAATCTCACATGGGTTTGGACATATTTTGGTCATAGAGTATATTACAAAAGAGTGTTCTATTAACATTTTTTTTAAACGTTTCGAAACTAAACAAACAAAACAAAACAAAAAAAGCATTAATACTCCATCTTTTTAAACCTTGAATGAAAATAAAAAACATCTATGAGTATGTTCTGCTTAATAACAGCAAGCTACAAGTTATTACAGTTAGTAACTGTAAACAAAAGTACAATTATTTTCGCAAACACAGCAAATTTAGCTAAATACAGAAAGGTTTATTATAATGTGAGTATGCTACTATGTTACACTGATTAAAACAGTAGAGCAACCATTTTACAATTATTTATTTCTCATATGCATACATTATAAGCATGTACTGTATATCCGTGCATTTGCATATTCTGACCTGCATTCATTTTTCAGAGGTTTGTGAAGATGAGATGAAGCATTGTTAGATTTGAAAATACAATAGAAACTCTACTGTGACTCAGAATGGACTTTCCCATTGTGTTGAAATGTAGCCTATACACATGATATATTTACAGTTGTCTGCAGTTATGTAAGCATAGTCCTTTCTTGAAAGCTGGAGTTCTTGTTAAACAAGCTCTTAATCACTTAAAAAAAAATGCAAGAACTCATTTAAGTGCAGTAAGTATATAATGAAGAGTCCAGTCTAAATGATTAGATCACTAGCCAACAAGACAATTCTCAGCAATGTAGTTAATCAACTGACATTATATGTCAAGTATCATTTTGTAATAAAAACTCTTGCCTTGTTTTTTTTAACAACACTTACATATGCAGAAAAAATGCTGTTTAGTCTCATTATGTATTATTTGACCACATAAAGCCACCACTGACCAGTCACAGTCATGAAGTTTAGAGCACCATGCAATAAGCAAATTGTACATATAGCAAATGATATTGAAGGTGCAGTGTGTGATTCCTAGGCCACTAGCAGCACCAAACAGAACCGCAAGTGGGTTGGGCATAACTACATTGGCTCAACCAATAGCATGAGTTTGGAGCGGGGCTACTGTTCAGTCTACCAACTGAAGATAAGGGTGAGTGTTTGAAACTTGTCGGAAAACAGTCATTATTTTTTGCATACCTGTTTGGTGCCTTTAGTGGTGCATAAAAAGTGTTTAGGTTCACCCTTATGGTATTTATACATTCACTTTTTATGAAATAATTAAGGTCAAGATATTGAATTGACCATCAGCTATGGAGTGGCACCATGCCGTCTCCAGCGGTTAGTGGTGTAGGTCCCCCGTTGGTCTGGCCACCCATCGGAGAAGCCGGTCAGGCCCCCTTTCCCAGAATTCTTAGAGCTGAGCCCATTGTTTGCCAGACGTGTATATAGCATTGTGCTGTGAGTGATTGTGGCCTGAGCAGTGGGTCATCACTCGTAGTTCGTAGACGGCTAACCACGGCATGTATCAGTCACTGCATCAGCTATGGGTACAGTTCAACGGTCTAACGGGCACACTCTGTGATATAGATAATCACCGGAGCCATTCCCACGCACATGTGATGAGGAGGACTTCCTCTTGGCCACTAGAGCCTGGGTTGGTTCTGCCCTGGCGTAAAAATAGTGAAAGAATGAAGTGAATAGCTCTTTATGGAGGAAAAGGGAAAATGTCATTATAACAAAAACCAAAATACTCAAAGACAACACTAGAGATAAATGAATAGTAACTAGTATAAGAATACAATACCAACACCACGGAATCACAACACGGTCTGACAGGTAGATAGGGGACTAGTCACTCGATCATGGGAGGTACGGGAAGTATCACGGTAGGCGTGGGGCCATTAAATCGGGGATAACTCTAGTGGATGCATATAAGAAATATAAATGTATTAAATGATAAGTAAGTATGCTTTGAGTGGTATGAGTATGTAAAGGGGTAGATGATTAGAAGTAGCACATGGGTTGTGTGTAGTGTACTATGGAATATAATACAGGCGAATAATAATAGCAGGCTAGGTGAAAGTAGTTTTTTTGGAAAAGGATGATGATCTGTGGGTTTTTTGCTGAAGATTATAGGTGGAATATCATATAAAGATAGCTCTTAGAGAATATCCATAGAGACAAAATACTAGAAATGAGATAAGATGACCCGCGTACATAGTCATAAAGGCGTATCTCCGATTTGGAATTGTCGGGTGATATTAGGATTATTATCAGAAGGGGGGTAGTATGTGCGCTACAAGGAGAGGGGGAGGACTATTCTCTAGGCAGGGCCGATTAGACATTATAAGATAGCGCGTAAGAAGCTGAGGACAAATTTCTTGAGATTCCGTGCTGGCAAAAGCTATCCATGCCAATGATGTAAATATAGAAGACTGGCTGCAGACGCGGGCAGGGCGCCTGAAGCGTTGCAGGCAGGGGACAAACACGGCGAGCAAAATAAATCATCCCTGTCCTCACCGCTGAGGATGGGGTGGGGGCGAACGCGACAAGAGGGGGGGGAACGAATAGAGGACGGACCAGGGGCAGGCGCGTCACAGCAGTGAGAGGAGCATATTTTAGTGTGTTTGCACATGCGGAAGAAGGTTTCCCTGCTTATGGTTAGTAGGCGGTTAACAGAAGGGGAGGACCCCTGCCGACAACAAACCAAATAATCACGTTTTAAAAACGGGCATCGAAGCCGACGTTTAATTTGCATTTCGTGCCTGTCTTTTGGCACCAAAATGCAGATCACAGATGTGTGCGGCTATAGCCGAGGCTGCAGTCCAAGGGGAGTAAAAGAAGAAAGAAGATAGGCGAAGTTGGGAAGGTGGCGGACTCCCACAGGAGACTATAAAAGAGACCTATATAGTATAGTCCAAAAAAAACATGTCGACCCTCAGGGCTAGGACGGAAATAGGTTTTTGGACTTAGTGTGTGGAAACCTTCATTGGGGGCAGTACAGTACAACGACACGATGATATTTCAAGGAAGTGAATTAGTTGAGTTTGAACTAAGACTGGATTTCGTGACCTATTATGGGACTACGCACATCTGTGATAGATGGCCATCGCGTTACTGTCGCTGGTGGGTGCCGGTTGAAATCTGGTGAAAGAGTCTAACTGCTGAATGTACTGACAATATGTATGGTAACCAAAAAAGACGTTATGCCATTTTCATTGAAACCTTGTGGGCCATTATTTAATATTAAGTCATTACAATGGTTATAACAATGACGTTGCAATTTAGTGTAGTTTTATAGTGCAATTTAGTTTAAATATGAACATTTTACATTTACAGTGATAATCAATTAGTGTGCATGTGCCTCAGTATGTCAACACATCAAAATAAGTGTACTTCTTTAAAGTTTGACAAGATATTATAATAACACAATCATTTTAAACGTACTTTAAAACTTTATTTTATTTGAAATGTGAGATTAATTTGGCATTGTTGCAAAGTTCTTGTATTATCTGCATGTCATTTAAGATTTGAAGTACACTACACGTGCAGTACAAATAAGCACACTTTGTTTTCAAAAGCGGTTATTGTCCAGTAATCATGTTGGGAAAAATGGTTGCTTTTAATTTTTTATGCGATTGTGTGTACAAATGTACCTTCCATACTTTTTGACATACAGTACTATTGTTTTTTAAATAGTATGGAGTATATACTGCCGTATGCAGTATGTTAGTATTCCAGTCAGAACAGAGCCTAAAGGAAGAAAGAGATGTCACATTGAGGCTGATGTTATTTCCAGCTAACTCATATCAGTGCATTGCATTGTGGGAAACTGTATTTCATGCGGCGTGAACTGTTGCATGTCCCACATGTTGGCAAAAGTAGGCTATGCGGTCATTGTATGCAGAAGATGTGCATGCTGCACACAGAACTGAAGTAGTGCAGGCTGTGTGTGGACGGTGGTGGAGCGTTCCTCCAGCTCCTCAGTCTGGGCTCCTTTAGCTCTCTCCTGGCGGGTCACTGAGGCAGAACAGCGTGATTAGACGGCCCAGTGCTGCGGCTGGCTTATTGAACGACCCCGGCTAATTCACTTGACCTGCTCGCCCGAGTCCACACACATGAGAAGAGCAGGTGCGCTGTAACTGTATGTCAGTATGTGTTCTGATCCAGTTTGATGCCTCATGTAAAGTACAACAGTACACCAGTATCTGCTGTGAAATGTAGCCGTTGAATGAAGTCAGCATTTTTGAGCTGCTCTTTTGTGAGATGGTCTTTGTGCTGTTGATTTCCCACCAACAATGACATCACTTCCTGGAGGATAATGTCATTAAGGAAATGGCTTTTGTTGTAAACTTAAACATTCACATTCCAGGAGAAAAAAATTAAAAATAAAAATATCTTTGTTTGAAAACATTAAATTCTGAGAAAGGAAAACAATAAAATATATATATATTATATATATATATATATATATATATTTGTGTGTATATATATATATATATATTAAATAAATAAGCCATACGTGCAATTTTTTCTTCATAATGTCTAGTTTTTCGTCAAATTGACGTAACCTTGAGCATGATAAAATATGACGACATGCATCAAAACAAAGTAGTGAACTGGTAAAAATTCCATATATGTTAACTTAATTGTGTTATTGTGATTTAAAAAAAATAGTATGATTTCCATCTTTAAAAATTGTGAGACATTTTATTAAGACATAGTTGATGATAAAGAGGGGGAAAAAGAGCAAATTGGAGTAATGGTGGCTCACAGCCCCAGAGTTTCATTCTGTACTCTTTGTACCAGCTCTGGCTATTTCTCGCTGTTGTTTGCCAGATTCTTCTACTGTATCTTTACAACCCCCTCAACCACTACTCTCTCTCTCTCTCTCTCTGTTTCTCTGAAATCCCCCTCCTTTGCTCGCGTCCCCGTGCGCCGGCAGGTCAGTGGCATGCTAACACTTTTGTCAGTGTGATTAATAGCATGCTGGATTGTCGTTAATTCACTGGCTAATGACTAAGAGCGGGGCCGGTCCAGGAGTAATCGGGTGATGTATAGGTGGGGAGTGCTTTCCGAGCCAGAGGTGAAAATCATTTCCCCCAACTCAGATACCGTCGCAAGCACAACCAATGGCTTTTCCTCTTAATAAAAAATAATGCATTTCTCTCTTTCTCTCTTCTGTAATTCCCACTGAGTAACTAAATGAGGCTGCATAATACACCCAAATTCAGACGTTACTTCTTGGTAGGACAGATACAGAAATGCATCTAGAAAGCACATTCTTCAGGTTAATACTGTTTTTTCTGGGGCATCATGACTTACTGTACAATAAAACTGCTCTGATCTGACTTTGTGAGATTGTGTTCAAAGGTGAAAACAACCGTGCACCTGCTAAAATAATAATAATCAATATATATATCTATCCATCTATCTATCTATCTATCTATCTATCTATCTATCTATCTATCTATCTATCTATCTTCTATCTATCTACTATCTCTCTCTCTAATATTTCTACTAATCCACATACTAAAATAATATACACACAGCACCACATGCACATATGGAGTCAAATACAGTAAAAACATTAATATTGTGAAATGTTATTACAGTATTTAAAATAACAGTTTTTATTTTAATATATTTTCAAATGTGATTTATTCTTATGATGACAAAGCTGAATTTTACTCCTTTCAGTTTCATACAGTGCTTCAGAAATTATTCCAATATGCAGATTTTTTACGTTATAATTTTAAATAATAATAATAATTTGTAATAAAATGGAAAGTTCAAAAGGACAGCATTTATTAGAAATACAATTTTTCCCCCCTAACAGTGTAAAAGTATTCACTGTCACTTCACTGCATCCTTAGTATTATTCTCTTTTACAATTTTACAAACAAACACATAAATAAATACAGTTTTGAATGTTTCTTACTAATTTTTTTTCCATATGCTCATGTACAGAAGGCCGATGTTTTGCATAAAACATACAGCACCAGTGTTGTAATGAAGATATAGCTGTCGATTCATAATCTATATTTAATAGATACTACCCCACACCCACCCAGATATCATTCAGGGATTTAATTTTCAGAATAACTGATTTTTATGTAGACACTGCAAATCCAACTCTTTGCAAATAATCTTGCTTTGCTTACAGGAGCGTGTTTAGTGCGATCTCCCCACTGGCATAAAACTGCTTTGATTGCAAAATGTCATATATCATTGTGTTTAATGCGAAACATTTTATTATTTATTGTTATGAGGGGTTTAAAATTAATGCTTATGGTGGCTTTGGTCTTGTGTAATGTCCATAATATGGAGTGGTGAGAGAATCAGCAGCAGTGTTTGTGGAGTAGATGGAGCATATGCTGTTCTGTCATTATCCAGACGTCTGAGACCTTCTGGCACTTATTAGCAAACCTTAGCCTTTTCCCACATCCACGTCTCTGTCTGCCTCCTCTCTCTCTATTTGCCTCTTTCTTGGCCCCCATGGGTGATGTTTGCAACTCAATTTGGCAAATGTAAGTTAGTATTGATTATTATTAATATTTATCATGTTTGTGAAAATGTCTTTTCCCTGGTGCTATTAATCTGTCGTGTTAATAAATGTCTGCTCAAGGCCTCGCGCTGCTCCCCGGGGAGCACAGCAGACTAGAATGGCAATCAGGCGAGGCTGACAGGAACGACACGCAGCATCACACACACACACACACACACACACACACACACACACACACACTCTCTCATACACACATGTGCACACAGCCAGATTCCCACAGGCCCTAATATGATTTTGGTAACTGATTAGGCTTTGTAAAACCAGGTGTGGGGATTTAAGCCTTCTAATTATGTGCATCAATTAATTGCTAAAGGTGTAAGAAATCTTTGTGCATGGTAGCATGCTGAATATTATTGTACAACCCCTTGGTTTTGGTTCATAACTCTCTGGTTTTATGTTTTACAGCAAAGCTTTTTTTTTCCACTTTAAACGTAACACACTTCTTTGCAAGCAAAAAAAGTATGATCAAAACCATTCAAATCCAAACATATATCCTGATATTTATTTTTATTTATTTTTTTTCTGGTATAGGTATTATTACAGGTGATAACACTGGTGCAAAAATATTGGGGTACTATATTTTAGCAGAATAATGATATTTAATGGCCTAATAAAATGCTTAATATAATCAAGTTTTAATCAAAATCAGTGACCTTAATATTTTATTACACAACAACTGTTTTATAAAGACAATTGGGAGCCAAAACCAGGCTTTATTCTATTCTATTCTATTATTAACTAAGAAAATGATAATATAATAGTGCTATATAATAATAATGTATTGATATTATGCTTATTGGGCAACATTTCTGTGCATAACATTTATTCAGGTCTCAGATGCTGTTGTGGTTCATAATATATGCTGCAAAAATCTCCCAGTCTGATTCACTGAGCTCATTTTCTCTGAGATGAAGCTGCTGAAGTGTGGCAGTGCGCCGGCAGCTCGGCACAGATCACGTGTATTGACTGTTCAAACAGCCGAGGTGCTCGAGGTCACTTACTTTAGCACTCTCTCTTCAGCCGCTGGACAGACCGCACACACATATTGAGTTTGCACTGGCCTGCAGAGTATACACTGACACTCTTACTGTGTGCGTGTGTGTGTGTGTGTGTGTGTGTGTGTTTGTGTGAGTATTGAATGGGGCATGTAAAGGTGCTATAGTGGGCTTACGTACCAGAGTAAGTATGAAGGATCTCCTCTTGTCGTAATCTTCCCCATGACACTGACCTTTTGGAGAAACAAAAGTGCTACTTTAAATATCACTTGGAAATGTCCCCTGCTGCTTGTATGAGGGGAAACAGAGAATGTTTCTGGAAAGCAAATTTTGTAATGCTCTTGTTCCCCTCTTCCAGCGTATTCGTGGATCAATGAGAAATCTTAAACATGTTTCATTTTAGTCTTCTGACTCAAAGAAAAGAAAATCATCAAGTTTGGATTCAAGTGGAACATGAGGCTCCTTTGTGATCCTGATGATAACAAAACTTTTCGAATTGGCCAGGATTTATTTTTATTTTTTCCCGGTCACTGAAAGCTTGAAGCATTTTCCTTATTTGGAATATCACAATATGTGCTTTTTTATTTACCTCCATAAAGTCTATTTTTATTTTATTTTATTTTTTATTTTTTTATTGAAGGCTCTCTTCTTGACATCTCTAAAGAGAAACACATGCAAGCCCGTATAAATAGATTTTTTTTTAAAATTTTTGAGGATATTCTGAGGATAATATTTATGGCTGTCTTAATTTCTTCATTTTCAAATTTTCACAAAGATTTTTTTTTTTCTTGATGGAAAATGGCATGGAGTTCTTAAATATTTTTTTGTTGACGACTGGTTTCTAAGCATTTTGCATGGCATGTTTGGTAAGATGATTGGCACACATTGTGTTACCAAATACACATTTTAAATCACCAAAAGAGATGAGTTTGTGTGAAGCAGCCTTTAATTCAAACCAAGTCATTCTGAGACACTGAAAACACAAGATCATGAGCAGCGTGTGTGTAAAAGAACACAGTGCTTCACTCTGAAACGTGCAGCACAGATATTTCTTTAAATTAATCACAGCCTTTTCAATTTTATGATTGCACCATATCATGATTATGGTCTGTGGCACAAATGCTGCGATATGAGTCACACACGAAAGCTAAATATTAAGCATTATTTAGCAACAAATATCTGACCTTAAACACAATATTATGTGTTAATAATGATCCTTGCTTTAGCAAACACCACTAACTAAGGCTACGTCCACACGAAGTCAGAACTTTCCCTATCCAATCTTTTTTTTTCCTCGTCTCAAGAAATATCTGCATCCACACGAAACCATGAAACCGACACAAAACGCTGTAGTATACATGCCAGACCAGCATGTGGCGCTGTAATTGTGCCACAGAGATACACTATAAATGGAGAAGACTTGGACTATGCGCATAAACCTTGCGAGTGGTATACAAACGAACATGGAACAGTACATTTATTAATCTGTGCTAATGTTAGTTAATAAAAAGACAATCGTTCACTGTTTGTTCATGTTTTTGTTGCTGTTACGTGACGTAGCGGTGTCTGACTAGGGGCGAGACGTGGGCTGATGACGTCATAGTTTCAGAAAATATGCGGATTCGCTGTCCACACGAAAACGCAAGGGCGGCGTTTTCAGATTTACCCACTCTGGGACCCGGTTTAAAAAAATATCGGTTTCACTCTCCCAAAACGCCAGATCCGTCTGGACGAAACGCCTATACGCTACAAAATGTATGCGCATACAGCTAGACGCGTCTCCGTGTGGACGGGGCCTAGGTATCTGGTGAGCTGTGAATGAACCTCATAATATCAATGAATTTGGAATCTGGGCTAAAGCCATATTTAGGAGTTTATTGTTAGAAGATTGTGAGACTCTAGTCGAGCTACTCAAGCACAGATTCAGATATGTAGGCCAAAAGCCTGAGATGGCTGGCCTAGTACAGATCAGCTCTTCAGGAAGAGGAGCACGGTCTCATCCACTCTATAGCAGCTTACAATAATAAAGGCCCCTGTTCTCCTGCTTATGTGACACTTTTACAATTTATCAAATAAATCTGATGCCTTCATGTCTACGGGCCGGCTGCACAGCAGTTTCCAGTGCAATAACAAAGCTGAACAAGCGTTTCATTGTGGCCGCAGCTCAGAGGAGAGAAGGACCCCCAAGGTGCGAATTAATGATGACGGCCTGATGAAATCAGGATAAACTGAGAGCGAGAGCAAGCAGACGTTCAGAAGAAGGCACTTCACTTCCGGGAGGGTCAGTATCCAACAGAGATCCCTATTCAAAGAACGTCAGAGCCTCAGTTTAAAATGCTTCTTTATTCTGTCCACCCATCTGGTAGATTTTTCACTTGTGGCATGAAGTCTGGTTCACATTGCAGCTAATTCTGAGCACGAACGGCTCACTTAGGCAGGAAGAGGCCAGTTGACTGACATGTAAATGTGATAAACCTTTGTCACACTGTTTTGTTTTTACATGGCCTGTGTCCTGGAAGGCAAGGCAACATTTGGATCAGCCAATATGTATCAAATGGTCATTGATAAGGTTTTAAACGGTCTGTGAGGACGTCTTCACACCTGGCTCATTTGTAGATTCTGGTGCATTTTCTCCATTTGTTCGGTTCAGTTAAGCATATGTGAACGCGACAATCATATTCGGAATCTTACCAAAACAACTGCCCTGAACGTGGTGGTCTCGACCCAAATGAAACCAACTCTAGAGCCCCTCGTTTGTCGTGAGAAAGCAATCTGACCCAAAACAAAGCAATCTGTTTGTAACAAAAATTGTTCACTTAATTTCTTTATGGTTCTTCTGTAATTCTGTGGTGCTAATTATTACTGTACTATTTATTGTCACGAAGCATCAATATTTTGGTCAGGAAAATGTTCGAACTTCTATTACTGATTATGAAGCATCGGTTTAGTACAGATACGTTTTGCTTGTTTTTATATACAGTGGTGTGAAAAGGTTTTTGCCCCCTTCCTGTTTTTTTTTATTTTTTTGCATATTTGTCACACTTAAAAGATTCAGATCATCAAACTAATTGTAATATTGCACAAAGATAATGCAAGTAAATACAAAATGCAGTTTTTAAATGATGATTTTTTTTTTATTAAGGGAAAAAAGCTGTCCAAATCTGCCTAGCACTACGTGAAAGTAATTGCCCCCTAAATCTAATAACTGGTGTGCCACGCTTTTTGCAGCAACAACTGCAATCCAGTGTTTGCGATAACTGACAATGAGTCTTTCACATTGCTGTGGAGGAATTTTGGCTCACTCTTCTTTGCAGAATTGTTTTAATTCCGCCACATTGGAGGGTTTTCGAGCATGAAAGGACTGTTTAAGCATCTCATTCGGATTTAAGTCCGGACTTTGATTTGGCCACTCCAAAATTTTAATTTAGTTTTTCTTGAGCCATTCAGAGGTGGACTTGCTGGTGTGTTTGGGATCATTGTCCTGCTGCATAACCCAAGTGCGCTTGAGCTTGAGGTCACAAACTGATGGCCGGACATTCTCCTTCAGGATTTTCTGATAGAGTGCAGAATTCATGGTTCCGTCAATTATGGCAAGTTGTCCAGGTCCTGAAGCTGCAAAGCAGCCCCAGATCATCACACTACCACCACCATGTTTGACTGTTGGTATGATGTTCTTTTTATGAAATGCTGTGTTGGTTTTATGTCAGATGTAATGGGACACACACCTTCCAAAAGTTCAACTTTTGTCTCATCAGTCCACATAATATTTGCCCAAAAGTCTTGGGGATATTCAAGATATTTTTTGGCAAATGAGAGCCTTTGTGTTCTATTTGGTCAGCAGTGGGTTTTGTCTTGGAACTCTCCCATGGATGCCGTTTTTGCCCAGTCTCTTTCTTATTGTTGAATCATGAACACTGACCTTAATTGAGGCAAGTGAGGCCTGCAGTTCTTTTAGATGTTGTTCTGGGTTCTTTTATGACCTCTTGGATGAGTCGTCGTTGTGCTCTTTGTGTAATTTTGGTTGGCCGGCAACTCCTTTGAAGGTTCACCATTGTTCCAAGTTTTTCCAATTTGTGGATAATGGCTCTGACCATTGTTCGCTGGAGTCCCAAAGCCTTAGAAAATGCTTTATAATCCTTTCCAGACTGATACATGTCAACTGTTTTGATTCTCATCTGTTCTTGAATTTTTTTTAGATCGCGGCATGATGTGTTGCTTTTTAAGCATGCTTCACTTTGTCAGACAGGTTCTATTTAAGTGATTTCTTGATTCAACAGGTCTGGCAGTAATCAGGCCTGGGTGTGGCTAGTGAAATTTAACTCAGCTTTCTAAAATAATGTGGTTAATTGCAGTTTCTTCTTTCCATGATTTCCCGAGGGGCAAACACTTCTTCACACTGGGCCATGTAGTTTTGGATTTTGTTTTCCCTTAATAATAAAAATCTTCATTTAAAATCTGCATGTTGTGTTCACTTGTGTTATTTTTTACTAATATTTTAATTTGTTTGATGATTTGAAACATTAAAGTGTGACCAACATGCAAAAAAATAAGAAATCAGGAAAAGGACCAACACTTTTTCACACCACTGTAAATAAATATATACATGTGTATATATGTATGTATATACAAAGATTCATTTTCAAAACGATAAAAGCCACTTTAAAAAGAAAAGAGCTTATTGCCGTGCATTATTCTCCACATATAGTGTGATCTGAACCCTAAACACATTTAGTCAAAAAAAGCCATTTTTGTCCACTTTCAAGGCATCGCGAGTTTTCGTTTTACTGCAGAAGCCGACAAGCGGCCTTGTTGGTTTTGAACAGAAGCCGATAAGTCCATTTTAGCGAATCAGCGCGCTGTATTCATGTCAGGTGACAAGGCTACTTTCATGTTTGAAAAGACGTGCTAGCTGAGAGGATTTTCGTCAAAGCTGACTAAAAGTGATCGAGGATGGATCAATTCGACGAATTTGAGGAATCTGTGATATCTTCTTCTAGGCGAAAAAGGAAAATAAAAGCTGAAAAGTTTTCAAGGAACCTTGCAAAAGCAGCGAGTTACAATGTTGGGGGAAAAGCTGCGTGTATTGCGTGTAATCACATCCAAACAGTTTATGATCACAACAACAAAAACGTTTGTCAGGCATCTACATTGTCATCTGAAGAGATTACAAAGATTAAACGAGTGTTTTTTTTAAACTCTAAAGCATGAAATGTGGAGTTATCTGCTTTTGCTAAAAAAAAAAAAACTTTTAATATATATAAAAACATACTTTCAATTTACTTTAATTTTGTAAGTTACCTGTATTTTTTTTAGTTATTATTACTTAATCAAAACAACTCAATTGCAGTTTGATTGATATTACTTGGAATTCGCAATTTAAAAAAACGTGATTTCTGAAAAAAATATAAAAATGGAGTTATCGTTTTTTGCAAATTAACTCTTCATATACATATATATATATATATATAATAGATAGATGGATAGATATAAATATGTATTAGCTTTGGACAAAGCAAACAATCTACAGATCTGATAACGCCCTTAGAAATCTCTTTTTGTGTCCTAACCAACTCTTACTACTTAGATATACGTTTGTACCTTCTGAAAAGAAAAAAAAAGAAAAAAATACAAATTTCTTTGCGTTCTGGTGGTTCTTTTGTTTTGTTCATCAAATGTCATTTAATTCACTCTTTCAGTGTAGCTATCTGTTTGTACACTACAGGCTTTTTAACTGGAGTATTTAATAGATTTTCCAACCCTTTCCATGGCTGTTGAAAATTGACTTGGGTCATATGCCAAAAATGCGAAGGGAAAAAAATGGTTTGAAAACACGTTTGATTCTTGCAAACAGCACCAGATAGGCAGTGGTTATAAAAGTTTAACTGATCTGTGAAAAGGGGAAGCTACTACTGGGCCACATGTTCTTGAGTTAATTGCCTGGCTGCTTTGAGACACCTATGAAAATCTGATCATTAAAGAAATTGGTAAAACATTTATTTGCCCTCAAAATCTCAAGATGACGCAGGATCTGTTTTTGAAAGCTTTACATTTTTTTACTGTGGAGCTTTTTTATGAAACACTTGATTGCTCAGAATTGTTGTTTTTCAAAAAGGTTTTGTCACAAACATTTGCATCTCCATCCCCGAAACAACTTTTGCATACCGTAAGTGACCATGGGAAGCTACGACATAGTAATTACCAATAGTGAAAATTCTGTCATCAGTTACTCACCGTCAGTAGTGTAGTCAGTAGTTCTAGCAGTAGCTCAAACGTGCTTGCACGACATGCAACAATAAACCCTGCTGGTTCTCATGCTTTGAGCAAGTACTTTTGTGCTTCTGCTTACCATTTTATGTGCTCTATTCATGTGCATTAATCAATGCTTACATGTAAATAAAGCCTAAATTAAATCTGTTCATCATATAAAGTGGCCGTATCTCTCAGAGGGAACTTTTTTTTTTTTTTTGTTGGGAAAAAAAAAAAAATAAACTGCATGATTACACCATGAAACAATTTTTTATAAAAAGTTTGTTTCGCTTTAAAGAAACAGATTAGCTTGTAAAAGTTGTGTCAAACTTCATAAAGAAACATTCAAATGAATCTTCATAAAGAATCGTAATGTTTCTTTAAGAAGTTTGACATGCTGAACACTTTTTGTTTATCGTTAACAGTGCTCATGAAAAATAATATATATTATATAGCACTACAATATTACAGAATGTTACAGAAACTTCTAGAATGTTCCCATCCTTGCAAAAGCAACATCTTAATAAATAAATAAATAGTACAAAAACTCACAGTATCTTATCTTACTAAACCAATGTTTCATAATGATAGAAGGTCTAAAATTTACCTGAACTAAATATTTACCAAAATATTGATGCAATGTGAAAATAAGTTGTACAATAATAATTAGCACCACAGAATTACAGAAGAACCATAAGAAACTAAGTGAAACAAATTGTGGTTACATTGTGCAATGGATTTCTTTTTTTTTCTTTTTTGACGTGTCCATTTGGGTGAATCACTCAAGTTCCATTAACAATATCTTCATTTGTGTTTCCAAGATGAACGAAAGTATGGGTTTGGAGCAACGTGAGACTGAATAAATAATGACAGATTTTTCATTTTTGGGTGACTGCAGAGAATTGGTTGCCTGGGACGATGATCAATTATGCAGTTTAGTGTTATTATTCAAAATAATTGACCACAGAATGAATGAAACATTTCATTCAGTCAGAATGAAATATCCCAGAGCGTGGAGTAAAAATGCATTTGATTAATTTTGTGTTAAAGATCAATCCTTCCAAAGCTTTTCATGGAGATCATTTCTTCTAGTTCACTCTCTCCTGTTCTTTCTCTCTACCTTTTAACTGCCTGGGTGAAACCGCTGTCGTTTGACTTAAAGCCAACTTAGCAGTAACTACAATTTATACTTACTCATGGCTTTGCTGGTGCTTATAAGTAAACAGTGTTTGAATGTGAGAGAAAGCAGTTTGGAGTCATAAACAGCGCTGGCAGGGGGGCCGAGTCTGGTTGATTAGAAGCACTCCTGGTGTAATTGGGGCCTAGTTAGACCTGATTGCTGGTCCTGTGTTTGGATAGCAAACTGCAGCGGTGCTGCTACAAATTACAGCGAGTCCATCCGTGTATACTTGCAGAGTTGTCGTCATGGAGACCGCTCAAAGGCGTCTTGTGTCCCGCCGAGGAAGTTTAAGAACATCGTTTCAGGTGAGATGTGTCAGGCCGTGTGTTGGAGAAGAGACTGAATTTGGGTCAGTTAGCATCTCAAAGACCGACAGCTCTAGCTCTGATGGTGCTTGCATGATATTAAAGGGCTTGCATGTGATTTGTGCTTAATTATGATACAAGAAAAACCAATGTAGAGAGACATAATCTATTTTTAGCCAAGTTATCCCTTTTGCAATCGTGAATGATAAGTACCGTAATTATGCTGTCAAGCAAAGATTGACAATAAGCATAGATGGCTGGCAGTAGCGTCAGGCCACAGGGTCGTTTGCTGCCATTATTTGTAAAATGATCAGACAGGAAACGGCGGTGACTATGAAATAGATGGCATCTTCTCTTCTGCGGCCTGTTTGAGTTAGAAATCATCTAACTAACCATGAATCCTTCATGAGTGTCTGTTTTCTGGTTTAGGCAGAGAATCCTCTTCACAGATCACCGTAGATATTAACCAGCAATAGAAAAATGAATGGTTTGGGTTGAATCGTTCATGCTTGTTGCAATTGCTCAGTGATGCCAGTGGCCTCTTGTTGGTCGGTGTGGCGGAGTGGTTAAGAACCTGGACTTGTGACAGAACGGTTGCTGGTTTAATCTCCACATGGAATGACACTTATTTTGCACATACTTATGGTTAGTAATTTGAACAACCCATAACCCTACGGTTTAAACTTTGGCACATTAAATATGCCACATCGTTTGTGTTATGGATACAAATGATAGCTATGATTTGTTGAGAAGGTATGCTATTACTTTTCTAAGTGAACTGTCTTATGATTTTTGCTTTGTGGAAAATACAATGGGCGGGGGGGGGGGGACCAGCCCATCTAGAGACCAGAGCATCATAGAGACTCGGGGGTTTTCGGTCTTTTGACCTTGCCACTCAAACAATGAGCAACACCCTGGCAACCAGCCAGAATATCCTAGCATTGTGAACAAGGAGTTTTTTACAGACTAAAGGCCCTTTTTAATTCTTTGAGAATAGGGAAGTCCACACCACAACCATTACAGTAACGACACAAATCACTTCCAGAATGATTTTTTTCCCCCAGTTGATGACACCACGTACATACTTACATTTTCCTCAAAAAAAATTTCAAAAGATGTTCAAAGCACAAGATGTTCAACATGCAAAGCAAACGATTGTAGAGTTGAAGGGATAGTTCATGTAATAAATTTAAATTTACTCACTATCAGGTTTTTCCAACCTTGTATGATTTTATTTTACTGTTTTTTTATCTTATCTTATCTTATCTTATCTTATCTTATCTTATCTTATCTATCTTATCCTGTCCTGTCCTGTCCTGTCCTGTGGTGTTGTGTCTGTTAAGCTCCAAAAACGAATAAAACAGCACAGAATTATGTGTGAAAGGCAGTGGATTTGATAAGAAAGATATAGTGCAAGACTTCTAGGTTTATGGTGATATTTGTGGTCATTTTTGAGCCCGAAACACATAGTCACTATGAACTGTCATTACACATAAAATGTACATTCTGCATGCAAGTCTTCATGCATGCAAGTTCTCCTTTTGTGTTCAATAGAATTAAGAAACTCACATGGGTTTGGAGTGACATGAGTTTACATTTTTGGTGCAACTATCCCTTTTACAATCAGCGAATTAAACATGTATGGAGAAATGAAGCTGAAGAACATTTGACGTGCTTTGCATTTCTTTATCCTGCTAACGTATTGCAAATGTCTCTGTGTTGTCTTTCAGATGAAAGTGAGGCAGTAGACAGCATGTACGACACAGAGCCCAATCTCGTGACTGGCGAGAGCGCAGAAGAGGAGACAGAAGACAGCATCATGTCCCCCATTGCGGTGGGGCCCTCGTCCCCTCAGCTCTGCAATGAGGACTTCCCTCCTAAAGAGGGCTCACCCTATGAGGTGCCCGTCTACATTCCCGACGATATTCCCATCCCTGCCGACCTGGAGCTCCGTGAGTCGTCCGTTCCAGGGGCTGGCCTAGGAATCTGGGCCAAAGTCAAAATTTGCATGGGCGAACGCTTCGGACCGTACAACGGGCTGCAGAGCGCCATGGTGAAAGAGACCACTTATGGATGGGAGGTACGTGGAGATGAGGTGGCATGCATTTTACATGTTGCCTTTTATTAGCTTTACCCTGACGTTTACAACTACTCCGTTTCGGCCCCGTCCCAAATGGCTCACTTGAAGTGGCCATGCAGTCTCGTGGTCTTCTTTCAAGTATGTAAACCATACTGGTTTGGCTGACTTCTAAGTGTTCTAGGACCCAAGAACATTATGTCCAAGCAACATTACTTCACCAAAGTGTGGCCTCGTAGAAGGTCTGCAAGGGTCAAGTGTGCTATTTGAGACAGAACCTTAGTTTAGACTCTGAAGATGAACAGAGACTCAAGATTCAAGGGCCAAGGGTGCGTGTGGGTAAGTCAACCCCGCGGTGACTAGCTCATAGCCTGTGGGAAAGACATGAGCACATTATGGGGCAAAGATGTTCATTCCATGTCTCTGGGTTTTTTTTTTTTTTCTCATTTCCCCCTTTTCTTTTCCATCCTTCCCTGAATTTCATTTAAAGGCAATTTTCAAAACCCTGATTACTGAAGATATCAGCTTTTCTCCTCTGCCTACATCTATTAGAATACACTCATTTGGTCACGCCACATGATACGGGTTATGGGAGACGCGTGGCATTTGCGTGGAGCCATATTGAACTATTAATTTTCATTTCAACATGACATCGGAGGATATTGAAGTTGCTTCGGCAAGCTCATTAGGGCACATGCTGATTCCCCCCACATGACTGATCAGACGTGAGCCGCTCTCTCTCGCTCTCTTTCTCCTCTCTCTCTTTGTACTCTACTCCACTGATATATACCATTACACTCATTTAGAATTACATATGAGCAGGGGCAACCAGAAACGTTGTCCTGGGCCCTGTGATGGAGGGGGCCCATTGAGGTCCTGTATATTATAGCCTACTCACTGGGCCTGAGTGAGAGGGCCACCCGTAAGAATTTATGTCTGAAAAATGTTGGCCATTTTCTTTTTTGTTTATGCTTTCGGTTTCACCATTTCTAAACGCATTAAAACATTCCTTAAGATTTTCATTAAAATCAATGCAGAAAACAGTCAGATTTTAGAAATGCACAGTATGTTATTTCACTCAGATGTCCTATACTGCACCTGTAATAAGTATATAAGTGCATATTATATAAGTGCTAAAAACAGGCAGCATGAAAGATTGTATCCCATCGTGCAATGGACTTGACTTTTAATTTTTATTGCAATGAATGAACTGGGAAGTAATATAATTTTTTACGGTTTTTAACATTTCTTAGAAACATGCTAAAAGTTAAAGACATTTTTCAAAAATATAAAATAAATAAATATGTAGCATACTATAATTATACACTGCATACTTGTTCACATACTTTTTTTAAATTAATTGGCAGTATGCAGTTCCCAAGCATTAAAAAAATAGCCACTGAAACATGTAGTAATCTGTGGAAAGGCATCAGCTTCACATCATGCTTTCATACAGGAGGCTTTTTTCCCCTCAAGAAATTCATATTTCTGCTTTCGACATGCCTAGCTTTATTCGCTAGAAAAGGCATTTTAGCTGTCTTGCTGCTTTGTGTTGGAATCTCCACTAATGATGCTCATCAGAATCCGACCCCAAGAGAAAGCTTCTCTCTCTCTCTTTCTGTCTCTGTCTGGCTGACACAACGCTCAGATTTCAGCCCTGATTTACACGCTCAAGTACTTTGGATTTATGTTTTATAAAGAGTACACTCAAGGCCCTGGTTGACAGCATAACGTTTGACAAGGAGCACATCTATGGGTATTTGCTCACACACACACGCACACACGCACACACACACACACACACACACACACACACACACACCCACACACACACTGCTGAAGACCAGAGAGACATCTGTTTCACCATCTGTGACAAACCATCTATAAAAATTATACTTGTTAGCAGCTGCCGGGAAGCAGATGACAGTGTGTCGCCTTAATTTTAGGATATTCTATTTAATTGAATTATTTATCTTTTTTTATTTTCTAGGGATTTTTTTATGTCATTTTTTTTCTTTTAAAATGATTTCTCCAATCCTAGCTTAGTATGCAGACAACTAAGTAAAAAAGTGACTCTGTGGCAGTTCTGTTTTTTTGAGAATCCTCACACAGCAACAACCAATAGCGTGACTTTGGGGCGGGGCTATCTGTTTGTCCAGCCAATGACAGGCACGGAGGTGTGTTTGGGAAACATTTTGACATTTCTGTTTGTTGCTGCTAACTGTGCAGAAACCACACACTTCACCTTTAAGGGCTGTCATGTGGCAATTGTATTGCTCAACTATACTTTATGTTACATTTTTAGGTAGGGACCAACATGCCATTTTCCCAGGACGCGTCCTGGCCAGGATTTCTATATTGCCTAAAATATCTAGGTTTCGGCTTTGTTTGCGTGTGCAGACCGTCGGTTGGGGGGGGGTTTGCACATCAAAATAATATACATCTATGGTTCCTTATGCTTCAAATGTTCTCGAGGTATTTTGATGTCATACACCGATCGGTCTGCGCAGCGCAGCGCAGCAAAGCCAAAACCTAGATATTTTAGGCAATGTAGAAATCCTGGCCAGGACGCGTCCTGGGAAAATGGCACGTATGGTCACCCTATCTTAAGGCATTAAATGTTTCACTCAAAAGAAAGATGAAACCAATCAGTCCCTATCATTCAGAAACGTCAAGCTCATAAAACATCTGCTATAAAATGTGGAAAAATAAAAGAACACATCTAAGCCACATCCTGTCTGCCCCGTTCGCTATGGTTTTAGGGTTCTGTGCTCTTATTAGGGATAGTCATAACAGTCAGACATAGATAGCATCGCTGCTGTCCCTGTGGAGCTGGACTCGGCTACGTCACCGACCCTTAGACAAATAGACAGAAGTGAGAGAGCAGAGCAGCTAAGAGCAAAGAGAGTCCGAGGTGTTAATAGTGCGGGATTACAGAGCGGCCACAACGGGCCAAACACAGACAGATATCCACCGAGTGTTTGGATGACGGATGTGCTCAGAGCTCACATGGTTTCTCATGACTGCAAAACATGCATATGCCATAACCAATGTCATTCTCTGGGTTTCTGTCTGTGGTACAATCATGACTTTTCCATATTTTAGGATTCAAAGGATCAAAATTCACAGACACAGACACAGACACAGACACACACAGACACAGACACAGACACAGACACACAGACACAGACACACAGACACAGACACAGACACTCAGACACACACACCACAGACACAGACACACAGACACAGACACACAGACACAGACACACACACACAAACACACACACAGACACAGACACACAGACACAGACACACAGACACAGACACACGACACAGACACACGACACAGACACACGACACAGACACACGACACAGACACACGACGCAGACACACAACGCAGACACACAGACACACACAACACACACATCTGTCACACACACACACACACACATGCAGACGCAGACGCAGACGCAGATGCAGACACAGACACAGACACACAGACACAGACACACAAACACACACACAGACACACACACAGACATCATACACACATACACAGACAGACACACACACACACACACAGACAAACACACACACACACACACACACACTTTTCCAAAAACCCAGTGAGCTGCTATGTTGTTGACTGTCTACACATGAAAAGAACCTCATAAGTGAATGATTTGAAATGCTCTACACAGCAGTAACCCCACACACCACACAAATACAGCTCCTCATGTAAAAGTTTAGCATTAGCATTTTTGCTAAGTTAACTTTGGTTGACATGTTGCTAGTCACAACAAAAGAACTCCAAGAAAATTGTATAGACCACACATATGTTTGGTTAAATGCACTTTCATGACAAACGAATGTAATGTTTCATGACACGGCGTTGTGATTTAATTAAAGTTTTACAGTTTAAATTTATATTAAATGCAATTTGAAACTAAGCAAGACTTTATATGTGATTTCATAATAACATATTGATAATTACATAAACTACTGACTTTGAAATATGGTTAAGGTTTATTGACAAATAGACTGTCAAGCATTGCAGACTAAAATATACATTAATGTTAGTTCTATTGAAACGTGTGTGCAATGTATTCAAGTATGTTTGTAATTACATATTTGTAATGATGAAGTTACAATTTAGTACATTTACAGCATGAAAAAAAAATCTTATATATATATATAATATACCCGGTATATATGCACATTGTACCCTGGAAATATTACGTACAGCCTATATATTAGGCTATACAGTATATCTGGAGTGTAAGACTACATCTGGAATATAAGTATATTCATATGTACTTGAAATATAAGAATATTCATATATATGTATATACTTTTTTTTAAGTAAAAAAAAAAAAAAAAAAAAAAAAAAAAAAAAAAAATAAAAAAAAAACAACAAAAAAAACAAAAAATTAATGCTGCAAATGTCACGATATATATATATATATATATATATTAATTTTATATTCTATATTTATATATATTATATATCTTTATTGAGGACAAGCTACAAAATGCACATTTCAATATAATTAATATCCCTTCTTTTTCACCAGGGGCTGGTTAAACAGCTTATCCAGAAAATCTGGTGTGTTTTATTTCAACAGGATATAAAACATTTTTCTCTCCTCATCTGGCATTTCGGGGGGATTATTTTCTCTGAGCTCATGGCTAAGAATTTTTGGATCTCGCTACATGCAACAGTCATGAATATGCCTTAAAATGCCGTCTTAATAGGCAGCTCACTAGTTTTTCGGATAGAGCCGATGTCTGAGAGTGTTTGTGGGTTAATGAGAAGAGGCTGCAGGTAGAACAGGAAGTGCTCTTCTGTCTGTCCCCCAGGCTGTCCTGTCTCGACTGAAGAGGTGTTAACTCAGATTCATTTCAGCGAGACGGACAGCTCAATCTCCGCGATGCTTAGCCCCAGGGCTTCACTCCCAGAGACACTCTCTCTCTACCCACAAAGCACTGCTCAGGAGCAAGAGATAGAGCCCGTCTACTTAAAAGCCATTATGATTCCCTTTATCACAACATATTATAACAGTGACCCCGGACACAGACGCTTTCAATCAGATCTGTTTCTGAGCGGGACTCTTGGGGCCCGGAGAGGAGGGTTTATAGCCAGTGGCCCTGTGAGTTTAGGGGGTGGATGGTGTGATGGCACTAACTGGGGTATTGACGGAAGTGCCGAACACAGTATAGAACGTGAGGCGGGACCCTGGCAATCCAACGTGAGATGCTGTCAGATTAGTTCCATAGGGGACCGCTGTCACCGAGCCTGTGTGTGTGTGTGTGTGTGTGTGTGTGTGACCGTCTACTGCCAGACATGACTAGAGGGGACAGAGTGAACACAGGACGTGTGTGTCTGTTTCTGAATCATCCATCTTCCTTGAGACAATTACTGACAGGGAGTGTCAGTTGTCAACAAGTGCAAGAAAAAAAAAACATTAGAAAGGACAATGAATTTTAATGTGAAGTAGAAACATATTTAACTGAATTTTAAAGGGATAGTTCACCCAAAATTGTCATAATTTACTCACCCATGTCATTTAAACCGTACTTTCTTTCAGTTGTGAAACCGGTGTTATATAAGACTTATTTATATACTATTATATTACGTATTAATCTCTTGAATCAGCTTGCATTTTATATTTACATTTTAATTTTTAATGTAATTTTTAGTCATTTTGTTATGTGCTTTTGTCATGTATTATTTTTTGTAGTATTTCTATTAAATGAAATGAAATTTTTATATTTATATTTGTTTTAGTAATTTTAGTACTTAAACGTATTTTATTTCAGTTAGTTTCATTATTTTTATTTTTTAAATGTTTTATGTGTACGTTTTTCATCTAATTATTTTATTTTATTTTTATTTTTGTATTCTATTCTAATGTTTTTCTATTCTATTCTATTCTATTCTATTTCAATGACCAAAAACATTTTTAATAGTTTTAGTTTAGTAGTTTAGTAGTTAATAAAAACGGAACACACAAAAAAAATGCAGAAACATGATTTGATGTCAGTAAAATAAAGCGTAAATTGTTCTAATGGCAAAACTGACAAAACGTCTTGGAGTGCATATATAATGTTCACAGGAATGAAATACCAGTTAAAATATAATTCAAATATTTTCTGGACTTCCACCAGGGACGTGATACTTAATTATAGTTTACACACTTCCGGCATTTCGTGCCATAATTATGATTAACATTTAAATATACTTTAATGAATGTGCTTTAAACTTTCTGAACAGTCTTTTATTTCACTCTTCCTCTGGTGCACGCAGGACAAATCTGCTGATCTATTTCCATGTAAATAAAATGAGCAGCCTCTGTGAGTATTTTTAGCATTGAATAATTTGTGTGTGGTAACACTGATAGAACTTTATTTCAACAGGACATGTTTTTGAGGACTCTTTATTCAACAGTGAAACAAAAGAATCAATGTATGAGGGAATCAGAGAAGGAGAAAGCTTGCGATGGCATTTCTTCAAAACCCAGATAAATGGTGTGTACACATGCCGTGCCCTGCCGGTGTCAGCGGGTGTGGTAGATTCCATGATAAACCCAGTTTGACCTCACTGATGTTGTTTAGTGTCATTTATCATACAGTTTGTGTACCCATCCCTTATGTCCTGATTAACACTGTCAGAGGTGTAAGAATCTTAAGAACACGGAAGGACAGACTCAGGCTGTTTTTGTAAATCAACATGTAATAGGAACCTGTTCTAAGAATCACTGGATTCTGCCATGCTCGAGTGAAACTGAACAATCCAGTTATAAGCTGTGCTAAGATGCACATGTGCCAAAGACTGCAATGAAGTTTTTTTTTTCTTAATTAATTCACTTTTTTGGAACTATCAAAGGTCATTTTTACCTCCAAAATCATGAAAATAAAAAAAAAAAAATAAGTTAGTAAGTAAATAAATAAAACAAACTTGGGCTATTGTCATAGCTAGAATTTCTTGTATATTAGATAAATAAAATGTACGTACATAATATTACATAATATTTTCAGAATTATTGCATCGTTTAACAAAAGCATAGCTGGATTGAAAATGTACATACATAATATTTCATAAACAATATTGTAAGACTTTTTGCATCATTTAACAAAAGCATAGCTGAACTGAAAATTATACTGGTTGGAAAAAATTTATAAATTATGTTTACCCTTTTTATAAAATAATAATAAATACTAAACTAATAAATCTAAATCAATTGAAACTTTGCACACTCTTGAATTGTGTGTTTCATTAGTTGCTTCGATCATCATAGTAAAAAAAATATTAAAAAAATCTATCTCAGACTAAAGTCGGGGTCTGGCACAAGGTAAAACAATCAAACCTGCACATAAAAAATTTAAAGGATAGTTTCCCCAAAAATTACATTCTGTTATTTTCCTCTCCCTCCAGTTCTCCAAACCTCAATGAGTTTCTTTCTTCTGTTGAACAAAAAAAGCAGATATTTTGGAAAAAAAATGTTGGTAACTGATATATATATATATTATATATATATATAATATATATTATAATAATATAATGGAAGTCAATAAGCTACCGTCAACTGTTTTGAGTGCTGAACCATCCCTCAAGAAATAGCACACATAACTGAAATAAAAAAGCAAGAAAAACAAGTTTCTAATACAGGTCTAATACAGACCCTCATTTATAAAAAAAAATAAAAAGTGAAATATGTTACTGATTCAACTGAAAGATGTTTTGTCCTCTCTGCATGTAATGAATAACCTCTCATTGATTTTGCCAGTTCAACTCTACAGTGATTTTACAGTACATGAAATGTGTGCTTCACCTTTAACTTCCAATTCTGTTTCACATGACCTGCGGATCTCCAGACCATGACTGCGATCTGTTTTCATCTCGATGGCACAAAACTTCAAAGGCTTTGACCTAAGGATGACTTTGTTGCAATGCAAACTTTCTATTTGCCTTCATGACACAAGGTACTTTTCCATATCAGCATTATTCATCCCGCTGAAAACAAAAAATCTCAGCCTCGCCATTTTCTCATATTTGCCGTGCTGTTGACTTAGCGATACCTACTGCTGGAAGTGTTCGCTTTGCGTCTTTGGTCTACGTGACAGATGTTTGATTCTGCATGGCTGTTCCTCATATTTTTGCCCAAATTCCTTTGTTTCCTGATCCGCCTCTGACAGGCAGCTTTCATGCCCATGGTTGACTTTGTTTGTCCTTGCTCTAACATCCCTCTCGACTTGAGCGCCACGCCTCGGCGCTATCTGTCCTGACCCTGCCTTTCACCTCTCTGTTTGCCAGCCTTTGTGCTGAATTTCTGAGCTGCTAAGCATTTGTGGAGATACTCCATCGGCACAGTTACAACTTGTCTGCTCAAATTGTTAAAGATCTTGTGAAGAATGTACAGAGAGGTTGCTGCAAAGGTGAACAATGCTAATGGTTTTTGGAAACACTGAGAACGATTGACAGTTAGACGGGCGATTTAAAGAGATGCGGCATTCGGTTGATGTGAGTAATTTTGTGTTAAAATCAAGGAAGTCGATTTCACCTGAAATCAAGCGTAGCGTTAGTTCTGGCAGGTCACGTTAGTCAAGCTCGCATCAGCTGACTCTCAGCTGATCCCCATCAACCTATGGGAATACGACACCTATCTAAGAATTCATATATAAGGTCCCTTGGTATTATCAGCAGTTTTCACATTGCTCAGTAGCTAATTACCCTTCTCCATCCCCAATTCCTCCTCTGTCAGTCGGGATTCAGCATTCTGATTCTCCTTTGAGTCAGACTAATTTCTAAAATGTTACATGAAATTATTGAACTTTAATGATATCTGCAATACATTTATGTTGGTTCTGTTCTGTTTACCCTGGGGGGTTATCGCTGCTCTCCCTGCTCTCCCTGCTCTCATCCATGCTAGGCTGCATGAATGCGCAGGCAGTTCTTGCCCAGAACAGAAACATACCGCCAATCGTAACTGTATGCTAATTGTCAATCATCTTTTGACGATAGTGGTCCTGACAGAAATAAATGCCATGTGACAGCCACAGAAAAATATTGTAATTTGACACTTTTCACAACCCTCCAAAGCAACAAGAAGTTATTTTAATTTGTACTTAATTTACATAATATCAGTTACAAAAAAATAAATTCTTAATTTTTATTATATGATTGGTTTATATATATATGGTTATAATTGTATATTGATATTATTAAAATGATATGAAATATACAAGACAGATAGTATTAAATAATTTAGTCTCCGTCATGTTGTTCCAAATCTGCATGACTTTCTTCTGTGCTAGCAGGGCATAAAATGAACAAAAATGCAAGTAAAAAATCAGCCTTGGTAAGTATATGACCTTTCCAGTTTGACAGGTATCTTTTTTTAATGAAATTCTACATGCCTGAGGATACATATTGTTTCGCGTGATGTAATTATAACATTTTGTGCAAGTGCTGTGAGTTTGAGTCACTTATAACTGCAGCATGTGGCAAACATCTTCCCAAATTTGTAATGAGAATGGCTAAATAATCTGTTGTCAGCAAAAGAGAGACATTTCAAAAGAGAAGTTTCCGCCAAAATAAAAGCTCTACTGGTTAACGTTTGAAAAAAATTAAAAATAAAAACAAACAAACAAAAACAGTATTGTAAATGTACTGTTATATAATACATAATATAATACTAATACTCTAAGAAAGTTATAATAATACACACATATAAATTGCATTATAATTTACATAGTATTATAGTATTATAATGATATTTCTTTGACTAATCATAAATAAACAAATAACCAAATAAATAATTTTCAATTAATTACATGTTTTCCTCAATTAGTATTTTTTTAATTCATTGAAAATGATTGATTGATTGGTTGATTGATTGATTTATTTATTTATTGATTAATTGATTGATCAATTTTCTTTTGAGGGGGGAACTATCACGTTAAAGTTTCACCTAATTCATTAATTTTCAGACCATAATGCCCGGGCTCATACATTGTGCAAATATTGTCACTTTCCGACCCACGTGGCATACATCAATATGTCTCCTGTGGTCTTTGAGATCTCTGTTGACCAGCATACATTAGTTTTATTACATCATTGGGAGCCAATCTTTGTTTATGCATAAAGAGAAGGCTCAAGTCAAAAACACTGCAATACCTTCCACTCGCATTCATTTTATGGAGGTTTCAAACATGCCATTAGCCAATTTAATCAAATTTTCCCAGTTTTCAGAGCACTTGAGTAGGACAGATTACACCTAATATTAAACATATGGTCCATGTTTCTGTGTCTACACCAAAGGAGCATTTTAGGAGCATTGAAAGATGCCTGCCTTCCTTACGTCTTACCAAAACATTGTCAGTTATTCCCAGGAACACAGTAATTGATAGTGGGGGAAGCGGGCAGCAAATTAAATGTCAAGATTTATTAGTGCATTGATGCCTTATCATTTGTTCATAACCAATTACCCCATCTGTTAATTAATCTTGCACTTTAATGAAAATTGTTCATGCAGCCGAGCAATTACAAGGTCTTTAATTCGGTTTTCTCATCTTTTCCTATTCTCCATCTTGCTTAGCATTATTAGTGGTGTTTGCGAAGGCAAGCATCTCAA
Source organism: Sinocyclocheilus anophthalmus (assembly GCA_018155175.1). NCBI lineage: Eukaryota > Metazoa > Chordata > Actinopteri > Cypriniformes > Cyprinidae > Sinocyclocheilus > Sinocyclocheilus anophthalmus. The sequence continues at coordinate 61,064 of JADLZN010007105.1, forward strand.
TTAATATCGCTTGTACTTTATTTGAACAGACCGTAACCCTAAGTTTTAAACTGAAAAAGTGGGCAATCACTGCTCTGTATGCATTATTTACACTGATTTGTGATACATGCAAGTTTCCCAACCAAGTACCAGGTGGATCGCCCAGCGACATTAATCAAACATTCCCTTAACCTCTGTTTCCATTTGGGTACGAGCAGGTTACTGGAGGCCTGTGAGCTGTGCATGCAGTGAAAACCCATCATTCATGCGTGTGTTGATGAATAGGCCCATCACGGTCTCTTGTGCCCCGAGGCCGCTGCAGACACTGCCTTCTCTCTCCACTACACTGAATGATGACGTTTGTCTGGGATGTTTACGTTGCTAATTACAGTGATATTTTCACATTGGAAGTGTGTATTTGTCTCTTCGTGCCGAAGTTAATCAAATTCGCATTCAAGTCAGGGTTTTCAACGACTTAGTGTTTTCTTTACAGAAGCTAAGATCAATGACTCCTACAGTCTGTTATAGGTTGCACTAAATAACTCATGTGTGCTTTTGACACTGGGGGCATTGTCAGAAAATGGTGCCTTTCAAAGATTACAATTTCAAAGAAGTTTTTATTTATTTAATTTGAAAAGGTTACTGCTGAACTCATCATATTTCTAAAATCTCCTTAAAGTTCTAGATTATTTCAACCCTGTCACAGTAAGTTTGGAAATCATGTTATTTATCATTTGAATAGACATATTCTCGTTGCTCATTTTCAGTGTGACATCTATGACATTCTCTTTCCAAATTTTGTGCACTTTAAACAGTATAAACCTGTTACATTTTAAGCATCTAGAGTTTAATGTTACAGGGTTAAAAATGGTCTTTAATATAAAATAACAGCTCAAAAAAAATTAAAACTTTTTTATTTTCTATTTCCTTCTTTCTTTCTTTCTTTCTTTATTTTAATGACATTCACCTTTACATTCACAACGTTTTGGGGATGTAAGTCAGTGCTTTTTTTTGCACTGACCATTCAGCCCTGTTACATTCAAAACGGTTTGGGGTTGATTGTTTTGGGGTTGCAAGTAAGTGCTTTTTTTTTTTGCACTGACCATTCAGCCCTGTTACATTCAACACATTTTGGGGTTGATAGTTATGGGGTTGTATGTAAGTGTTTTTTGTTTTTTTTGTTTTTTGGCACTGACCATTCAGCCCTGTTACATTAAAATGTTTTGGGGTTGAAAGTAAGTGTTTTTTGTTGTTGTTTTTTTGCACTGACCATTCAGCCCTGTTACATTAAAATGTTTTGGGGTTGAAAGTAAGTGTTTTTTGTTGTTGTTTTTTTGCACTGACCATTCAGCCCTGTTACATTCAACACATTTTGGGGTTGATAGTTAGGGGGTTGTATGTAAGTGTTTTTTTTGTTTTTTTTTTGGCACTGACCATTCAGCCCTGTTACTTTCCAAACGTTTTGGGGTTGATTGTTATAGGGTTGTAAGTAAGTGCTTTTTTGGCACTGACCATTCAGCCCTGTTACATTAAAATGTTTTGGGGTTGAAAGTAAGTGTTTTTTTGTTGTTTTTTTTTGCACTGACCATTCAGCCCTGTTACATTCAAAACGTTTTGGGGTTGATTGTTATGGGGTTGCAAGTAAGTGCTTTTTTTTTGCACTGACCATTCAGCCCTGTTACATTCAAAATATTTTGGGCTTGTATGTAAGTGTTTTTTTGGCACTGACCATTCAGCCCTGTTACATTAAAATGTTTTTAATGTTTTTAATCATTCTATAAAAAACCTGTGACAAATGGAGCTCTGTTTCCTGAAAGTCGCCCACAGCTTTTATATTATATGACACATTGTAAATAAATACAAAGTTTACATCATAAAATAAATGATCACAGGTCATCTTGCACTGTCATTTGATTTAAAATGTATATGGAAAGTCTACATATTTAAGGTCCACCATTCCTTAAGTGGAAAAAAAGGAGGTGTAGTTTTTATCCTGGACACCACCCTTTTTTGTTGGCCCTGAATGTTTTCAGATCATTACAGCCCAAAATAGATGCACAATACTGTTTTGATTACCAACCATAATGGCAATACAAAATGTAATAAATTCATAACCAGACCAGCATAATAACAGTGTGAAGAAAAAAAACATATCTTAAGTCATTCAAAGTTCAACCTCTTTGTCATAGTTAGAGCAACACTCGAGCGCCCCAGGTGTGCCATAATGTGTGTGTCTCTCTTCAGAAAAGACTGATGTTTGAGTGTTATTCTTTCCTCAAGACGACGATGTGAAAAAACAGCCATTTAGGAACCCAAAGACAATGACGACATTCTGTTTAACTGTGAAGAAATGTTAAATGTGTCATTATTCTGGAAAGGAGACTTGGCCCGCTCACCAGCGCTCTCGTCTTTTTGTCAAACCCAACCGTGTGTCAAGTTGTGGTTGAGTCGTAGGAATAATGACTGTTTCTGTGCTTGTGTCTCTCGGCAGCTTAACCCATCCCTGTAAATCTGTCCTCCTTCTCTGTGGGACACATTTCTCACACTAATTTCCATCAATGACACCACTTGCTTTTCTAAAGAGCCTATTTAAAGATGACCACAGGTCTAGGGCCAGTGATATCATGCATGTATGTTATGTCACACGGAAACGAAGTCAGCGGGAAATGTCACCCGTCATGTTTTCTTAATGGCTGCCTTGAGAATAATTGTCAAATCAGTTTTCATAGTAAATATTTGGACTAATTTCTTTGTAAAATATATATTTTTTGAGTTTTTTTAGTGCACTAATTCAGTAAAACAACACCTCATTTGTTGGGAAAATATCAGTGTGTATCAGACGTCTAGTGCTTGGAGGTACCAAGTCATTACGAATCCTGATTGCTAATAAGATCACAAGAATCTTTCTTTCATGAGACATGCTAATCGTGAGGTGCTCAATTTTCTTATATAACTACTTTTCTTTGTCTTTGCTTGACGTGCAAGAACAATTGAGGTTTGTTCTTGCATGCCAAGCAAGAAGAGTTGAGCTTCCACTTAGCATATTTGATGTGTCCTATGCATTTGAGTTGATCAATGTTTATTTGTGAATAAAAGCCTCCACATGTATTTTTGTAAGAAAAATATCCAGATTCAAAACGTAATAATCACTTTAATCTAGCTTGTGCCAACAGTTGTACACGGAAGCAGCTCTGGGCGGATGATGTATGAGGTCAGCACTGTGCATGCACGGTGAATCTCGTGAAAACCAATGTTTGTTTACAGAAGCAAAGGAAGCAAAGTTTCCTTACTTTAGCAAAGGAAAACCAGTCTCCTCTTGGCTTATATCGAAATCCTCCGACATTCTCCTTTACAAATCCTCGTTTTGTACTTCTAATTAGAGACCGTTGTTTTGTTTTGATCTCTCCTCTGCGCTTCCCTGCGCAACGCCGACCTCATACGTCATCTGCCCGGAACTGCTTCCATGTACAACTGTTGGCGCAAGCTAGATTAAAGTGATTATTACATTTTAAATATGGTTATTTTTCTTACAAAAACACATCGATTTGCTACAGGAGCCCTTTGTTCACCCCCCGGAGCCGTGTGAGACACTTTGTTTTATGGATGGGCACTTTTTATTTCACTTCTTTTGGACTGAAGCACTGCAACACCCGCTGACTGCAATGATAGAGCTTGGAATAGTCAGGACAATTTTTTATATAACTCTGATTGGATTCGTCTGAAAGAAGAAAGTCATATACACCTAGGATGCCTCGGGGGTGAGTAAAACACAGCCTAATTTTAATTTTTGGGTGAACTAACCCTTTAAACATCCTGAATTCGAGCTTCGTCTCGTGGCTCAAGGCTGTATCGACGCATTCACACATTCATAGAACAAGATGCAAAGTCACTCAATATGCACATGGCTTAATTAGTCAAAGACACCATGCTTATTAACACTGAGCAGATATCAAAAGTCGTCTAGCAGTGTGAAAGGAGCAGTGCTGATGTTTCTAAGGCCTTTTGTGTTCTCATAGTGTACTACCCTCTGCTGGAGAGGGCTGAAAATAAACGAATGAGGTCAAATCTCAATGCATACATGTTCATAATGAGTCTGTTGGGGGCCTACATGGGGTTCAGGCTAAAATTGATCTTACAGTCAGGCTGCTCTGGCACAGACTACTGCACGTTACAATCTTTAGATCACTGGAGGATACAAACCCTGGCAGATACAATGAAAGATTCCTGACAAATCAGCAAGCACAGATTCTTGCAGAAACCTTACACGTCTACATAAATACACATGCAAGTTCCCATACAGTGACATAACTTTTCACATTAGCTTTGTCCATTGTACGCAATAGCTGTGCTCCAAAACTTTCTAAGCCACCTCCTGAGCAAAGACCAAAAGGTAGGCAGCATAATTAGGTAAATAAAATAGAAGCATTAAGTAATGTTTATGGAATGTTCTCATAACTTTATTTGATAAATGTTCTCATAACATTGAGAGAAAATTCTTGGAATGTTATTTGTACTTGACAAACAAGAAGCTTTTATAACCTTTAAATAACATTCTAATAATGTCCGAAAAAAAGTTTAGTTTAGCAGCATGCTAAGCTAAAAAAGCTACAGAATTTTTCAGTTGCTTCATGCGAGGAGCCCAATTTGTGTAGTATAAGAGTTAAGGCTGCTTCTCAGGTTTTGAGACAGCTATTTTCTGTCTAGTTTTATGTTTCGTTCTCTGTGGCATCGAGCGAGTCTCTCCTCTCTTCTTCAGTGTCTCTTGAGCTCTTGGACATCATAGCGTCTGATTCAGTCTTATCAGTGCAGTAATTTAGCCCTCACAGCTTGGGTTTCTGTCAGCCACCCCTGGCCCATTGTCTGACACTGCTGTAGTTTAGATAAACCCTCAGACGGAACAAAGTCCATCTTGACCTATTCAGACCCAATCGCACTTGTTTCCCTCAAAACTAATTTCTGCTGCTTTCAGGCCTGGGAGAGCCTAAGACAGGGATGAACGGGAGGGAGGGAGAGGGGGAAGGAGAAAGAGAGGATTTAGATGGCTGGCTGCACTCTTCCATGCTAGTCAGTAAAACACATCCCTCTTCATAATGAGCTGCTTTGAGTCTCTTCATACTCCTATGCGGTTCAGAGCAAATGACCTTCCCCATAGGAAATGCACATGGAATCTCAATAATATCTCAGTTGATTTTCCTAGACAGCAAATATACCAGTAATCATTCAGAGGAGGATCTCAACAATGTCTCGGACTCTGCGTAGATTAGCCTGAATACCAAAACCTGCAATCAAAAGTCACTGGTTCGATAATGAACGTTGTTTCGGTCGCAATTCATACAACACACACACAACACACAACACACACACACACACATATTAATATAAATATAAATATTCTCACGGCTCTTTATGCAAGGGTTCACTCATAGTAGTACTAATTTCTTGATTTTTTTGATTAGATTGATTATTCCATGGACAATAATTTGTGACATTGCAAAGCATTATTTATTTATGTATTTATTTGTTTGTTTGTTTCTTCTGTAGAATTATTCAAATAAGTTAGTAACATTAATTTACTTTGCAGCAAATCTCACTGACGATCCATTTATTTGTTTGGGAATGATGGCTGATGAATATTTTAATCCACAAGCACAAAGCATAATTGTTGATAAGAAATTATTTATTTATTTATTGTACTAATACCCCAATGATTCTTAACAGCAAAAAAAAATAAAAAAAATCTGAATGAATTGACTTTTTTTAATTCAGGTTTAAATAGATTTCACATATAATTTGAATTCTTAGCAGCCCATTCTGGTTTTGGTCACTTTAATATTTTTTATTTTTTTTTTGTAGGAAAGCACTGTGCTATAAGCACCTACATCAAATGTAAAATCCATTGGTCAAGTTATTGGAACCATTTATGCACCTGCAAGTACATTCTGTCTCCACTTTCAACTGTCCTAGCTTATTCACATTCATTATTGACATGAATCCTGACTATCTCCTGATCACAGTGTATCTTCAGGAACGCTCGAATAGATTGTAAGCGCGGTATAGAGAGGTGCTTAAAGAGGCTCTTTTTTTCTTCACGATCAGCTGTCAACTTGATTATCACTTGAAGATGTAAAGCTCCAAATCCCACTGCGCGCCAGCTGTCCATCCAAAGCTCCTTGGAAACGTAGGACTAGACGTTAAGTCGAGATAGGCATCCTCAAGTGCTGTCAGGCCCGGGCCGCCCACTCCACGCTTGTCAGGTCGCTTGATCTGCCTGAGCGAGGGTTCCCAGAGATGGAGTCTGCTCGCGACACCCAGGGATGAACTTTCACATGGCTGGGGTCCGGTGCCTCAAAGAGATGACAAGCAAGACGCTTTATTATAAAACAGGAAGCAAGAGCGCTGAACAGGATGGAGTGACAGGGGAGAGGAAGAATCCTTCCCAGGCCAGTCCTGAGAGAGATTTCGGCTCTACAGTGGCCCTTTGCTTGCTTGCTTCTTTCATTCGTAGATTTTTTTTTTTTTTCAGTTTAGTCGGTGCACGTAGTGATGAAACGGGGTCAAGTCAAAGAAAAAAACAATGTTTTTTACGATAATATAATACGGACTAATTCAGTTTTTTGGTTGTTTTCAATTCAGTTGTGAATATACATACGCGTGATAAACAATAAATTATGACATTTCAATTAACTCTAACAACAACCGCAATGCAGTGCAATCAAACTACAGGTAAAAACAACTGTCATAAAAAAAAAAAAAAAAAATAATCATATTATAGCAGTACATTGTTCATTTTTTTACAGATTTATTTTACATATTTTAATATTTGTATAGTAAAACTTAATTAAATGTTTATGTACAGGTAGTTACCAAACATTTCCTACCCTAAAACATTACACAATTCAATGTGTTATGCAAAACACGAGTAAAACACTTGTAAAAAAATTAATGAAATCAATATGGAAAATTCCTTCATATTAACAGTACATTGGGCCCTAATTTTATGAATATATAAAAGTTTTTTTTTTTTTTTTACCAAAAGCTATTAATATAGTTTTATCTTTTTTTACATGATCTAATAGTTTGACATTCTCCATTCAACCAAACTACTAAAACCAATAATATAACCAAATTAATAACCATGATAAGGTTTCACATCGCCCTGTAAATGCTTTAATTAGAAAAATAAAGTGCTTTATTTCTTAAAAGTCTGATATTTTGACACAGAAGGGTCATAATCATGGTCAAATGACCTTGCTAATTGTTTTAGTCAGGGAAGCTCTGATTTATTCAAAGACGACTGATTCTTTCCATAAACAAATCAGCACAGCAGCTGTAGACGGATTGTTTTGACTCCATGTGATAGTAGATCGGGAAATCAAGTCTGTTTACGACAGGCACTTAATATGGCCCGTGGCCAAGAGCGGGACAGGGAGGTCAGTGTGTAGGTAGTAGAGTATAGCCTTTCACTGCTACGGACAGATAACTCTACCTGTCTCTGTTCTAACATAACCGCAAACCTAGGGTGACCATATGTGCCATTTTCCCAGGACGTGTCCTGGCCAGGATTTCTATATTGCCTAAAATATCCAGGTTTTGGCTTTGTTAGCGCTGCGCAGACCAATCAGTGTTTGACATCAAAGTACCTCGAGAGCATTTTGAAAGCATAAGGAACCATCTGTATATTATTTTGATGTCAAACACCGATCGGTCTGCACACGCAACAAAGCTCACCAATATTTTAGGCAATATAGGAATCTTGGCCGGCAATATAAAATGCTACTGCCATTTGCCCATAACGTACCTGGGAAAAATGCACTTATGTCACCCTACACAAACCTGACTGCATTTGAGACACTAGTTACAGATCTAGCACATGTGCATTAGTTTTTTTGGATTTTTTTTTTAACAAGTTCAAGTTTTTTGAAGACTGCTTAAATCGATGCAATCACAGTCTAACTGTTTTGCTAAGAACATTTAAGTCACAATTTAGTTAGTGTTCAAAAGTCAATAAAGTAATTTTGTTTTTTATTGAATTAATAGGTTTTATCATACACTCTCAGCAAAAAGGTACAAAAACTGTCACTGTAGTACAACCGTACGCAGTACCACGAGTGTTGGGGGTAACTCATTACAAGTAATGCGATTTACGTAATCAGATTACTTTTTTTTCAAGTAGTAAAGTAACGCATTACTTTTTTATTTGCTAGAGAATATCTGAGTTACTTTTTCAATTAAGTAATGCAAGTTACTTTGTTTTCCTATTTATTCCCTGACAGCTCACCTGCTGTGCGTGCAGAGGTGCTTCCTTCAGCTTGACATTTATTAATTACACTTTTTGTGTGAAAGGACCTTTAACAGTTGCCAAAAGTATGACTACTGGGTTTTTTGTTATTAAAAAACACTAATAAGCAAGCCCAGCCCAGGTGACAAAAAAGTAATGCAAAAGTTGGGTATGCAGACGTTCCCGGAAAAGTAACTAACGTAATTAGTTACTTTTTTTTATGGAGTAATGCAATATTGTAACACATTACTTTTAAAAGTAACTTTCCCCAACCCTGGTGTTCCCCTTTCACAAACTACAACCTTTTGCAACTTATTTACCCCTGTAGGGTCCATATTAGTACCTTAAAGTGACACATTAGTACCATATTAGTATATAAATGGTATATTTTAGTAGGTACCCGGCCCAGTGCAACTTTTGTCACCTTTTTTTTCTGAGAGTTACTCTGATTATTGCCTTCCATAGCATATAAATAACCTATACCTATGTAAAATATATACATAGATATATATATAACATTATATATATATATATCTATTAAATATTATATATATATATATATATCTATATATATATGTATAATATATTATAGATATAAGGTACATTTGAAGCACTATACTTTGTTTATTTACTTTGATATTGAATTAGAAAAAATATCAACACAGTTGTGAGGGTGTTTTTAATTCAATGGCTGAGGAAGCGGCAGTAACTTTTCCCTGACTACTGTTACTTTTTCCTCTTTTGCAAAGTTGTGGAAACAATTGTGATTCTTTTTTCTTTCATTATCTTTTATTGGAACAAATGGGAATGCAAAAATCACCCAATTACCCAACTATGACGACTTCCGCTTCTGCAAATCCCGGAAATGTGAAAAGTGCCCATTGTTGACTTACATTAAGAGTATAGATCTATAAAATTGAACTTTTTTTACTCCGTTTATTTCATTTCTGGCTTGGGATATTAAATCAACCTTGTTCGAGATTGCGGCCTCACGATTACATATTCAAATTGTTTTAATTAGACTGACTCCCCCTGAAAGCCTTTGTATAATTTGCCCGCTGGCGTAGATGTGAAGGATTTGGTGAAACACTATAGGTTTCTTGTGACGCCCTGGTGAAGTTCTTAAGAATCTACGGTTGCATGCTTGTTGGACAGTCATAGCACACCTCTCATAGTCTCCTCTGCCACGGCCATCACATTTCAAGATAAAACCCTCTCAGTCTTCCGTCCGGTCACTGTATCCCGCGCAGGGTGGCCATGCACGGCTCCTGAATGCTCCTGCAGAAAGCTGATCTTCTCATGGCCGGCAAGCAACACGGCAACAATCTGCTTTTTCTTTCCTCAATGCACTTTCTCTGCTTTTCAGCTTTGGGGGATGTTACTTTGAGACATTACAATATTGTGATACTCATAAAAAAAAAAAGTATTCATGGTACATCATTCTATTTTATGGAATGTAATAAGTTAATGTGGATTTATTTTGTTATCCGCAGTCTTTCCTGAAAAGGTGCTGTGTGTTATGTACTAAGGCATAAAAATACAGTTTGCATACTTGTTTCTCTGAAAGAACACCCATAGGAAAGAAAAATCAAAAGTGAGATCTCTTTAACATCTCAAATATTTCTCCTAGACAGAAATGAGGTTACTTTAAGATCGAATGGAGATTTTTGCTTGAGTCTCCTGCTTCTCAAACTTCTCTCCTGAGACAAAAACTCTAACAATCTCACAATGGTCTTCTTTAAAGCTTCAAAATAGATCTCAACAACTAGTAACCCTTGATATTCTGGAATGTTTAATGCTATTTAAATGATAGTTTTAGTATTTACAATATTAGTAAAAGTTTAACGTTTCTCCTAAAATAAAACTGAAGACATCTTAAGACAAAGCTGATATCTCAATGAGACATATATGAGAATCAGCCCTTAGTATCCTAAGTGTAGAGTAACCTCTGTCAGAGCCATAGCCTTGTGGGCAGCACATTGATGTGAAGACACTACTGCACCTCCTGTTCAATTCTCAACTGTCCAACTGATTTATGTCTCTACTCCTACTGTCCTGACCGTTAAAGGTGAAAAACCCCATTGCAATAAAAAAGCAACCTCTGAGCAGTAAAACATTTTAATAATGGAGTCTTGCAAGAGATTACAGCAAGACAATAAAGAGATCTCCCATGTTTCTCACACGTTTCTCTCCCATTGTCATTTTGGATTCCTTTCTTTCAGAACTTTCTCATGTCTCAGTTGTGTCTACTCTTATTTCTCCTAAAGAAAGATCTGAGACACTGTTGAGACTAAAATGAGAAATACACAAGAAATTACCACTACGTCTCCTGTGTTATAACGATCAACCCAACCCCACCCCCCCCCCACTGAGCAATAAAATATTCCTATAACGGAGTCTTGATAGAGATTGCAGCAAGAAAATAAAGAGGTATTCTATGATTCTTCCACCACATGGTTTTGACTCTTTTTTTCTCAAATATTTCTCATGTCTCATTTGTGTCTACTTCTATTTTTCCATAGGAATTTTAGGAGAAACATCTGAAATGCTGTTGATACTAAAATGAGAGATATATGAGAATCTCATCTAAGTCTCCTGAGCTTAGGAAAAGCAACCACTGAGCAATATTTTTTTTTTCCTATGGGCAATGCTACAACCAGTTTAAAATGTGCTTTCCATGTCGGAATGTCTGTTTTTGTTTTGGTCTGTGAGTTTCCACCAACTGCCAATTGATGCTTCGCAGGGAGTTTGATTGACAGGTGATCTGACCAATCATAACATCAAATAATTTTGTTCGACAAACAAACCAGACAGGAGAGTAGATTAATGTCGGTGGACTTGAACTTGAAAGCTGGTGTGTATTGACATCTTTCCCCGGCTGAAACATGATACCTTCTGATGTTCACTCATGTTCATTTCATTCTATAGTAAAGAGGAAGAGATGATCGTTTCATGTGCCGCTTGAACTGAAGTGCTATATTGATCTGTCACGACACATTAAAGAGCCACCAAACAGTGTTAATTGTTTGAATTAATAAAAAAATGACAAAATTTGAAAGCTGAGACTTTATTTCATACCAAAAGTAACCTGCTCTGTCTTGTCTGTCGGCGCGTTGTCGGTTTCCTCTCTGTATTTTTCACTGCGTGAGAACATCATGTGTGGTGTAAGAGCACCATGGCTTGTCGGATAGAGCAACAGTAACTAAGGGGGGCAGGTCTTTGTGAAGGGTCAATTTAACCAATAGGATTTCGACAGGGTTGCCAGATGGTGAAAAACACAGCATATGGCAGCCACGAAGGCCACGGAAAACGAACTGGGTCAGAGATCACAGATTCTACCCGACCTAAGAGCCTCGGCATCCATCTTAAAAGCTCTATGACCAAAGGAATATTAAAAGGCGGATAAATCAACTCATAAACTTACAGTTTAAGGCTTGTTGTCTTCCATTGTTAATTGCGCTCGTTGCGTGTCCCCAATCTGGCAACTCGAATGAGCGTAGAGTCTGCGGAAGATAATATGTGACCCTGGACCACAAAACCAGTCTTAAGTCGCTGGGGTATATTTGTACCAATAGCCAAAAATACATTGTATGGGTCAAAATTATAGATTTTTCTTTTATGCCAAAAATCATTAGGATATTATTTAAAGATCATGTTCCATTAAGATATTTTGTACATTTCCTACTGTAAATTTATTCAAACTTAATTTTTGATTAGTAATATGCATTGCTAAGAACTTCATTTGGACAACTTTAAAGGCGATTTTCTCAATATTTGGATTTTTTTTTGCACCCTCAGATTCCATATTTTCAAATAGTTGTATCTCGGCCAAATATTGTCCTGTCCTAACAAGCTTATTTATTCAGCTTTCAGATGATGTAGAAATCTCAATTTCGAAAAATTGACCCTTATGACTGGTTTTGTGGTCCAGGGTCACAAATAAAATATAAATCTCAAGGGGATTTGAACAAATAACACATTACTTTAGTCGTCTTTTTAAAATGTGCTACCCACAACATTGGTGTCTTTAATATCGCACCCTCTCATGTAATTCTCTGGGTTTCTCCATCTGCGTCTGGCTGTTTAATGGAACTCAATACCACGTCCTCTGACCTGCATTTAAAGGCTTTGTGGTTTCCTAGTTAAAACCAAACCCTGAAAACGACATTGACAAAAATATGATTCTCTCCCGCACACTGCTCCTTTTGCTCTAACATCACTTGTGGTTTGAGTTTCTTCAAATTGTCTTTATATCTGGAGCGAGGATTACCAGCTGTTTCAAACGCAATTCAAAACTGTTTCTCTATGAACTCTTAGCACTTAACCTAGTGAAGAAAGGCCTTGATTGCTCTAATAACAATACGGCGGCCTGGGAAGTGAGAGGTGCTGAAGAGGCCCTACAGAGGAGCATATTAACACGCACAAGGAGGAGATCTGCTCTGGGGAGGTTGATTAGGGTCACGATGAAGTGCCAAAGATAGAAAAACAGAGATCCGCAACAAAAAGTGTTAGCTGGTTTGTGCTTGACGATTCCGACTTTTGCACAATGTACCAATATTGTTTTATGGTAACAAAGTCCTTAAAATTATGCATTGAATCAAAAGCAAAATTGTCAGTCCAGGCTTTTAAATATCACTTGATATTTGATGGTTTTATGCTCTCAACAGCCAATAATTATCATAAAACAAATGGTGATCAGAATAAACCATAAACCATGTTTATTCTCACTGCAAGTAAGCGTAACTAATGTCTAGGTCATATTTTGCAATTTTATTCATATTCATATCCTGTCCATGTTGGCATCTGTCTAGTTTGACTGGTTCTGCAAAGAGACAGATTGACACACTGGCTTAGAATGCATGACATAAATATAAAATTATCATGGACATAATATAAAAACAATACATTAAAAATGCCAAAAAATGAAGATGTTTTTTTAAGTCTATCTTTAACATGTTTGATAATATATGAATATATTTATATAATATATTTAAGTAATAAAAGCACAGATCATTTTCTCCAAATCCTGGAAGAATCAAAATGATTTATGTTTAGAAATAGACTGATACAAGCATTTTTTTTTAAACAGTTGATTTGTTTGACTATGAGCATAGCTCAAAGTTAAGAATAACATTTAAATTTGTTGTTTAAACTTAATAGATGGAAAATGCTAAAGTTGATATTTTTATGTTATTTTAACATAGCATATTTTATTGTTCGTTGAATTTTATTGTTGCATTCATCGTTTTTTTTTTTTAATATCCGAATGACCTGTGTCCAACCCCCGTTGAGAAGCATTGCTCTAATGATCTCTCGCTCACAACCACACACACACACACTCACAATTTTCATGCACACAGGCTTATGAAAGCATCGGGATTGGTTTTCTGATTAGGAAAGTCAGGGCACCTAATAGGGTCTGAGAATTACGGAAATGGGGTCGCCCTGGATGTGCCTGAATTAGCAGACTATTCTCCTCCTGAAAAGCTTCTGGGCTCTTTCTCCACAAGCAAATTGGGACTGGAAACTTGCTATTGTCCCGTGTTTTGAAGTGGCTGGTGCTTTAAGCGAGTTGCTTACCTACAGATGAAAGTTTGAGACCATGGAGCCGCGCGTCTCAGGCTGGGGCTGGAGACGAGAGAGAGCGCCGGAGGACAAGCCTTTCAGAGGAGGGGACGCGTTGTAAATCATGGGGCATTTACATGCAGCCAAAGAACATTACTTAATAACTCCAGTATAGTTTTACTCAAAGTGAAGAAGATTGAGTTTTATTTTAACTAAGAGTTTAGATGTAATTTGTCTAAAGTTTTAAAACATCTTATAAGGATCTTTGAACATACACACATTTTTTTAATTTGTGCTCGAATTACTTTTCTTTTATTATCTAGCTTAATTTTATTTTGTATAGATATATATTTTCAGAAAACTATAATATACTGGAAAAAAAAATTTTACTCTAAGTATACCCTACACGATTTCCTGTACTGCTTTTTTTTTTTTAAGACAAGTATTCTACCTGTATTTTGAAGTTTGCACTTGCATTGTGTTTTAGAGTTAACAGGAAGGTCTGTACAATTAATAGATAATGTCCTGGCAGAGAGTTAATTTTATTGTGTGTGTGTGGTGTGTGTTTTGTGTGTGTGTGTGTGTGTGTGTGTGTTGTGTGTGTGTGTGTGTGTTGTGGTGTGTGTGTGTGTGTTTGTGTTGTTTTTCACTGTGTTGTTTTGCTTGTAGGAGCTTGTGTAATTCTGAAACTTTGTCAACTGTTTGAGTTAACAGCACTGACTTTGTGTGAACATATTCTTGAAGGAAACATGATGACCCTTTCAAATAAAGTGTCTGTTCTCTATGAATGAGGCTAGTGTTGCTGTCCCTCAGAAAATAAAAGGAGAGGATGCAAAGGTACTGTTATATTGGGCATCAGATTTTAGTCTCTGTGAGTTGGTGGAAGATGAATCTACAGTAGAAAAGTTTCAAGACTTTCTGTTATTTGAAGGAAGAGTTTGTCACCATACCGTATCCGTCTATACCAGCAAGTTTAGTCATAGTTGAATACTTTCAAGTCATAGTCCTTTAGTTTCATTACTTTCTTTACCTAACTTTTGTGCTCAAAATCTCTTCACATGAGGGTTGTTACTCACTTTCGCTTCTTTCACCATTTCACTCTTGAGGGACATTTGTCTGTGAGTAAAAGTGTCTTTTCTGTCTGTTAGTAGTGAGTTGTGTCCAGGCCGTGGGCCCTCACCTCTCCCCTCCTGAGGCAGCCCGTGTTTTTCGTCACCGCCCATACTCTCTTCCTCCCTTTACACCCCTGAGGTCTTCCGGAGCCTTCCTCAACATTCTGCCCATGTCCGCACTCTCATTAATCAACGTCAAGCTTCAACTGGAGGACAAGGCCAGTATTCTGTGTGCTGCCCCCTCAGACGCTCATACATCTCATTGTTCTGATTCACATGGGCAAAGAAGCGGCCCAGAGTCCGACATGAAAGGGATGAGACTGAGAAAGAAAGAAGAGGAGGCATTTCTGCATCTTTCTCTCGCTTGTTCGCTCCCCTCAATGCTCTCTCTATCCGTCTCTCTGTTCATGTTCAGCTAGTGCATGGGAAGAGACGATCGTTTTCAAGAATACAATTAGGTCAGTCTACAATTGCCATTTGTGTGCATTATATACGTAAAAAAAAAACTTTTGTATCAATTGTACAAAATTTCAACCATGTTACCTTGACTGTAGATATTAGACAACTGATAAAAGAAAATAAATGATAAATATCAGCATTATATTTGCTTTGTGGTTTCACAACCTTAAGCATCGAACATCAAATGAATCTGTTAAACTTCCATCCCTGTTACCTTAATTAGATTAATACAATGTATTAATTTAGCATGAGAACCCTTAAACATATTATTTGCCTTATGGAATGTTTTTGATGAAAATGTAATGTATTTAAAAAAATAATAATCTCCTTATCAAACTGGGAAAAGGCACCCGTTTCATAGAAAGACCCATTTACAGAAATGAAAAACAGCTATTGAGAGGATGAGAAAAAAGAGGGGGGAAGAGAGAGAGAGAGAGAGAGAGAGGCGACATGTATGCCACTCTTTGTCCTGTGTTCATTGTCCGTTGTTTGTCATTAACCTTTGCTGTAGCTCCCGGATGGAGCTGCCACTTTTTATTCAAAGACAGCACTTTTTTTTACCACCCTGGGAAAAAAAGCATTTAATCATGTCTAGTGGGAGAAAACTCAAACATTTTTGAAAGGTTTTATGCTGATAAAGAAAGTTTTGACAGACAACAGAGTGCACAGATCTGAACGGACACCGTCGGTGGTTTGAATGAGCGAAACGGAAAATAATTTGGACCAGCACACCTGACAGTTTCTCTCTCTCGCCATCTACCTTCCTGCCATTTCTCCATGCTGTCACAGTGTCCTGTCCATCAAAAATAAGCCCTTTAGCTCCTCACTCACGATCCTGCTCATGAACGGTGTTTGATACAGGAAACACAGGATCCTGAATTTAAAAGGCTGCGTCTGAGTACACACTTGTCCGTCAGTCGATGTTGGTGTTATTATGCGTGTCTCAGTCAAAATGCGAGCATAGGAAGATGACAGACATGAGAGACAGCACAAAAGCGCGGCCCGGATGACTGATGACCCCCCCCCTCCCCTCCGGGTCCCGTCAGCCCTGTTACTCCAGCCGGTCACATGCCACATTGTGCGACTGTTCACCAATGGACCTCTGTCCCTGACACTGAGAAGCAATCAGTCTTTTCATCTGTGCACTCTCACTTTTACACACATACAGTTCCTCTAGGCACTTACCGGCTGGACATTGGGGTGGGGGTAAATTACATTGCCAATCAATCTTCTCCACCGACTTGATGAAAGCTGTCTAAACTTTCACTCTTTAACTAACCCTCTGAGGTCTATTAAGAATGCCCGGCATAAACTGGACAAACAACATCTGAGATTAAAAGCCATTTGCTTCTGCTAGAGGTGCTTGAGAAGTGGTTTCTTTGGGAGAACAAGCGAGGCTGTTGGGTTCAACGGTTAGATCACATTGCTGTCTCACAATGGAAATGGAGCTGGTGGTTAAGCCGTTTTTTTTGTTGTTTTCTCGGGCAATGCCACCTACGTCTTTCTTCAAGCTTTCAGACTTCAAACATGAACATTAGTAGTGTTTGCTAAAAAAAGCAAAAATATTTGGTACTGTACCGTTTTTGAAGGTATTGTTGTTACAGTGTAATTACACATAAGTACTGAGTTTGAATGAACCCTTTAACCCCAAGTATTAAACTTTGGTGCAACAGACATGAATAATATCTCAAATAAAGTCACTTTTAAGGGAAAATGTGCTATTACTTTTCTAAGCAATAAAATAGTGGACAAAACTGGCAAAAAGAAAAAAAAATCAAATTGGTTTACAGCATATTAATCTGAACATCATAAAGACTTAGGGATGGACTCATTTCACATTTGGACAGGAACAAATTCCCTAAAAACCTTCCAGAACACCTAAGGAGCCAATCAGCCATTCATCGCCCCAGCATAGTGCCACAACTTTTACTGTATGTGATCAAACAGTGAAAATACAGTTAATTTAGATTTTGTTTTTTACTCCAAAGATTCTATAAAAAGTAATTTATTTACTGGCAGAGTAAAGAGAAATTTGCTGTCATGAGGTGTTGACATACATATAGCCATTTTGACATACTGCAGTTGCAACTTGAATTTTTTTCAATGATTTCTAATGGTTTATAAAGGACACGCCACACCACCAATAAAGATTTTTTTTTTTTTTCAGATTTTCTAAGAGAAAGAAAGGCGAGAGATAGAAAGAGATCTTTGTGAGCACCCTCCTCTCTGCGCTTTTGCCTTAATCTTGAGTTATTTTCTCAGTGAAAAGAGGGCAAAAATACCATGACGGTTGCAGAACAAATTTCCCC
The DNA here is from genome assembly GCA_018155175.1 of Sinocyclocheilus anophthalmus. Lineage (NCBI taxonomy): Eukaryota > Metazoa > Chordata > Actinopteri > Cypriniformes > Cyprinidae > Sinocyclocheilus > Sinocyclocheilus anophthalmus. The sequence continues at coordinate 78,766 of JADLZN010007105.1, forward strand.
TTGCCCATACACGGTATTAAGATGTCACTGATCCACAGCGGCCTGCTGATCTCCCCTGTTGTCTTTTCTCGTGCTCTTGTCTGGGACGGTGGCCAAGTGCCACCGAGGACACCGGGCCTAATAAATCATCCCTATTTCAACATCTGCAAGGCCCAATGGCTACCCCTGACCACGAAGAGCACTTCTCTTTCTCACCGGGAGACTCCTCAGGGATGACAAACCCAGCATTGTCTGAGCTCCAGTGAAGAGGAGGCTCTCTTCTTCTCAACCCGTTTGACAAAAGGCATCTGAAGGCCAGCTTTAGCCTGCCAGCCCAGATAGCTGGCTCTCAGCAGGAAAGACTGCTCCCTCTCTTTCTCTCTCCCGCCATTCTTCGCCCTCTCTCTCGCTCCCGTCTTTTAATACTCTTCCCCCGTGGAGGTCAGCGGCTAGGCCTTGTCCTTTCATTCCCACTGCACTCTCAGGAGAATATAAAGACATCAAGTGCGGAGGAGGAGAAAGAAGCCAAAATTGGCAGAAAGAGATATTAGACATGGCTGTCACCACTATTCTGTGGCCACTTTTCATGCAAAGTGTCGTAAGACGAAGCGGGGGGATAAATAGATAAATAAACAGCATGGCGGAAAAGTTGGATCTGGGGCTTGTCGCATTATTCATTTTCAAAAACGGGCCGAAAGGGGATGAAAAAATCCTTGACAATGCCAATTACATAGAAGAAAGGGAGAAGAAATCAATTCGTAGTGTTTCAACATTGTATCCTTGAGAACTAAGCTATTCATTGGCTTTTAGTGCGTTGCTCCAAGCCAACATGGGGCCTGATGTGATTATTTGTGTGTGTGGTTGTTAGAGTGCATTTTTACTGATACTGATGGCGAGGACTAGTTCAGCTAAAAGGCTTCCAGGTATCTTCTTGACCATGCTTCAACCTTAGCATTTAAGAGATAATTTTGAAAGCATTGGATATGTTAAAAAAAGACATCTGTCATCGCTCCCGCTGCATTGGCCCACTGTCTTCCACCTCAAAACATTTGGATTTCCAATTAACCCAAGAAGAATTGCGAAATTCCTGCTGGCAGACAGGCCTTGATGTCTTAATCTTCATCATGTCAGTGCCATGAAAGGCGACATTTCACAGTGTTTCACAGTATTGAACATACCCCCAAAAGCCACCCAGTGACTCTAAAGAGGGTCAGGCCAGCGGGCACAACACCAGTCGCTTCTGTGCAAAAGCTGCATATAGTAACAACATGCGTATTGTCTGTCTGGAGCTGCCTCAGAGTCCCAGAGTTCCTCGGGGGGCTGGAGAGCACAGGAGATCACTGTGACTTCTTAGCCTTGGCTGCCAGACATGTGGACAGAGTGTTGTTCTTGGATAGAACAAAGAATAGCATATAACAGTATCAAATTTGCCAGCAACAGCAACAACATATATGATAATGACAGTAAACTGTCCACAGTGCTTTTTTCCCCTCAGGCTTCAATACGACCTGCGAGTTTTTGAGGAATTAGTTGGTCAAACATATGCATTAGCAGTCAAGGTGTGAGAACAGTGAGCTGATTCATTAAGCACCGATAACAATTTATCTAGCTAATCAGTAGCCGACTAATTTAGTATGTAAACTGCAATCAAGCTACCTTTTAAAGTAGCTAACTACACTACAAGCTAACATATGCTAGCAAAACTACCCAGTGCAGGAACCAAGAAATTGACAAAAGATTGTTTTGTTCTTCACTTGTGGCGGTCATGGTTACAACAAAAAGAAATGTTGTACCCTGCTGAAAAAAAAAAAAAATGTTTACAATGTTACATAAAACACAGTGATGTAGCATTTTGTTGCGCTGTGGCGCTTCACTGTTTGGCTGAAATACACAAAATGATACACTGTTTAGCTAAGCTACTGTCGCACTGGTGCCAATAGTAAGCTACCATCCAAAGTAGTTGATAACTACAGTGCAAACTGCTAACATATGCTAGAAATGCTGCCCAGTGCAACTCTACAAAAAAATTTAAACCAAGCGACTGAAAACAATTGCCACACTATAATATAACAACGCATACAATGTTACTTTGTCTAGCTAAGCTACTGTCACACTGCTGCAAAATGTACTGAAGTTATTAGAGATCAGTAATTTTAGTTGGTTAGAAAATGTTTTTTTACACTTAACAGTGTATCCTGTTAAGATACAAGCTATAGCCTACTCATAATCAGACTGTAGCTTACTCAGTTAGCATTCAAAGAAGTAGTTAAGTAGGCTGCACTACAAGCTGCTAATATGCTAGCAAAACTATCAATCACTACCAGCGCAACACCAACAAATAGAAACCAAGCGACTGAAACAATTGCCACACTATTTTGCTGCAAAGCACAAAATGTTAAGCTGTTTAGCTAAACTTCTGTCACATTGCTGTGACATTATTAGCATCATATTTATCTACTACACAGCATACAGATATTGCTATATGATGAAGAAGAGAACAAATCTATCTAGTTATATTCTCTAAAGAAGCTATCTGGATTCATAAAGTACAAGTTTTGCCAATGAGCAGATCCTTATAAAGAGAGTTAGGAGGAACAGCATAGCAAGAGAGAGAGAGAGAAAGACAGTGTATATTTATGTGAGTGAAAGAGAGAGAGACCCAATGTCACTCAACATTGTGAGGCCACTTCCATGGGAAACACTGAGCTCATGCCCTATCGCTCCTATAATGGACACTTTGAGGGGATGGGCTACTCTGGTAGGTCCCCAGGCCCCGATAAACCAGAATTCCTGTCTGGATGCAAACCCAAACAACATTAGTGGCCATACCGCTGCCTCCCTCCCCCAGCCCCCGAGTGCCGCACTGCCCTGGCATTGAGCAGAGGCAGATTCCTCTGTCTCTCCCATCAGCACTACACCACTTATCTCCAGATAGTCGACAGCAATAACGGTCTTAACAACAGCTATGTGCCACCATGACACATTCAAGGGGTCTCAAGCTTTGACATATCAGCCCCCGGCCCTACCTTAGCCTGCTCGCACGCCGTCCAATATTAACACTGCTCGTTTGGCAGAAGAACTTTGCTGCAATTTTCCCCTGGTCTCCTCGCTTGTTATTTCACAAATCACACTGTAAAGTCTAATGCTCGCCACAGGAGTGTGTCATCGTTACTTAACTCAAGGTCGTGGGGAGCGTGAGGCTGGATTTGTGTTTTCTCATGTGAGGTATGGATGAGTTCTCACTAAGCACTGCCAGCTCGCAGCATCACACCGCCGGCTACATCCATAAAAGCTCAGGGCCCATGAAGCAACATGGCTAAGCAAGCCATGCGCAACGTGTTGCCTTTTCAATTTCATTGCCCTCATTTTCATTCCTCTCTCTTTTTTGATGTTTTGGTTCAATGTGGGTGTAGATGTAAAAACAGCGAGAGAAATAAAATGGCTGCAGTTGCTTTAGCAAACAATTTCCGTGCTCATTACTCTACTTACATGACTAATGGAAAGTTCCAGTGAAGTTAAGACGGTTTGTACACTCATAAAGTGATCATTCAGCATAAATGATGATGAGACCATTATAAACCATAGGTCAAGCAGAGGCATCTGGGGCTGGCGAGATTCCCACCACTCGGATGCCATCAAGATGACGACGCGTTCGAAGCAACAACTATCACCCATAGTAGAAAAATGACAATCATGGTCTCGGAGGGGGTCACGGTGTCAAGTCATCTTAGATATTTTTTATTATTCGTCTGAGAGTTTGGCCCCGACAGATGAACTAGTAATCACCTTACTCGGGCTCTGATTTTGCGTTATCTAGCGGCTAATAAAGTAATTTGTGATGAACCGAAGTTCACGCTCAGAGAGGCGGCGGCAGATGACACCTCTCATTAGAGACTTCAGATTAGGAAAGTTGTCCTCTCCATATTAGGGTGTAGTTGTGCTCTTTGAAGTAACAGCGATTAGGACGAGCAGTTTATTGCTGATTTATATTATCCTAGCATAGGGTCAAGTGTTTTTTCATTGCAGAATGATCTAGCATTCAAACCGTACCAACACTATTCCTAATTATTGTAAGACATTTGTGGACGAAGAACTCGTGTTTGAAGTCGTATTTTCATGAAAGTTTAACACTCTTCTATCACTAGAGATCATAACTATGCATTGATCTGTGCTAGGGAAAAAAACAATTGACAAGCCTTTTGAAGTGATCCTTAAACGCTGTTATTGAGCACTCTTCCGTATTGATTTTTCCACAGGGAAAAAGACGAGTGAGTCAAGGCCAGCCATAAAGAGTGTCCAAGGATGTTCCCATCATCACGTGATACGCCTCAAATGTCTCATCTTTCAGCTAATCTTTGTGGTTAAAGTAAACAGCGCGCTGTGAATCATGGGAATGCAATGTGCGGGAACAGACTAATCAATTTCATTAGCTGCATCAATCATCGTTGGTTGACGTTTATTGTGGTGGTGATGGGTTGATCTGGTGGACTCGGGGACAGGTGGCTAGTGTGATAAATGTTGCTATCTCTAGAACGAGAGGATAAATAGACTAGAGTCTTTGTGGGAAACAAGAGTTGGTAAGCTGGGGAAATTAATACATCTGTTCTTATTACTGTTGCATTTATATAAAGTAATTTATTCACTGGTGACCATTAGCTCATATACCGTCTCAAGTGGACAAAAATGTTTAGTTCAAACAACTTTTTTATACTTATATCATGTATACCTTGGAAGGCAATGCGGCAAAACTCAGATTCCTACACCATACGCATGCAATATCGATTTACCATCTGACTCAAACGTACATAAAAATAAAGTGTTACACCTGCGCCACTAGTGTCACCAAACGGAATTGCACAGCAGTTGTTTTGACTGTGTTCAAAAAGACTTCCTGAACATAGTTCTTGTCTGTCATTGGTTTGGCAAACAGATAGTCCCTGCCCCAAACTCAAACCATTGGTTGAGACAATGTTGCTGCGTCAATAAGTTTAATGTTGGAAAAATGACACACTTCATCTTTAAATGCTGAAGTTAATGGGATATAAATATTCAAACATTCAGTGTTTTTTATATCACTGTTCGCCGTGCTGGCTTTCCATCACGACTAGCAGTCCAAAATTACTGAAACGTTTCCCTCGACTCGACTGGGATCGCTGGCAGTGGATGAATAAACCACTGCCTACATGAACTTTGTCCCTCATCAACCACACTGGTAGAGGAAATATCTTGTTTGTGATCCGTCCCCTGTATCTCCAGACAGTATCTCTTGGCCGCAGCCTTAGATTTCACTCTTTGAATTTTTTAGTGGTCATTGCGACGACTAATCTGATTTGGACGCCTCTCAAGCCAGGAGGGTAAACGGTTCTCTAGCCACAGCTCATTTGACGCGCACAGCCGTGTTTTGTGTTGCCTGAGCGTGGAGAGCTAAAATGATACAAATTCTTATCCTGCAATTATAAATATTAGAGTTGTGTTATTCTTGGTGAATTCACTCATTCAAGCATTGGTTCAATTATCATCAGGGGTAATTGTTTTCCACTCAGCTCCAACTGATGGGCAAAAGCAGTTCTTGATACCTGGGTTGATATCATTGATTATAGAGTTGAGACTTGTTTTGTTTATTGTGCTGTTCTTTTATAAATAATGAAACTTTGACTTTCACAGTAGATATTCAGATATTACACGAACTCACTGCTTTCATAATTGGCCATTACAAGGTACTGAAAATGCACATTGCTCATTATATAATGGGAGTGTGGGTTAAGCTGTGACACTTTTTATTTAAGTTGTCCTCTAGTTAAAGAGAAATTAGATATGTACTTATACACATAATTGGAATTAGAAGAATAGATGAAAAACATAATGTCACTCATAAAAGTGGTCCATTGACACACCTTGGGGTGGGGGGTTTGTGTCATGTTTAATGAAATGCTTAGAAACATGCATCGTTACTCTATGTGTTGACGTCATTTAACTGAAACAGGAAGACAGGGCGGGACATATCAAGCAGCCCCGCCCCGCCCCTTTTTAAAATAGCCAATAGCATTCGTTTATATCACAGCTTGGGCTAGAGCCGTTCAGAGCCGTTGAGATCCGTAAAGCCGCATTTGACAGGGTATGCCAGCCACAATCTCATCCATATTGCTATAAAATATAGCATTCTGTGTAGAATTCAAATAGCTCCGATACATGTGATCTGCTCCATGCTATCGTGTCTCTGGACCGGAGCAGAGTGTGTGCGCGGTACGGTGGTTAGCGTGTCACAGCGCGAAACCAGACTTCTTTTTTCCTGCAGGAAAGCATATTTTCCACTGTTTGAATCGTTCCCTGTCCCCTATATAGTGCACTACGCGCCATTCACTGTACAGAAAATACTAATTCTGTGGACAAGTGACCGATTTCAGCCGCGGATTCAGCGTCTATTTTATAGTGTAGGGGGCGGGGCTTCGGATTCTAGAGAGCATTTGATTGGACAGAAAGTTTAATGAGAAGATGAGGTTCGATGTGACGTCAAAAAAAATCGTTGAGCCGTTTTGGCGGAAGTGACGAACTGCAAGCTTTGAATGCTTATATCTTCTAAATGTGAATTTTGTCACTGTTTTGGAGCACACTGCCTTATAGATACCCTTAAGACTAACATATTGATAATAACACCCAAAAAACTTACATTTTGATTTCATGGGGACTTTAAAAGGCAGTAATGTTATTGTATACCTTTTTAAATCATGTTTGTAATACCATGAAATACTAAGTAGGCTGCACACTAGATTTTGAAACAGAGTGCAGGTTTAAAGAAGCTCTTCAGATGTCAGATGTAAATGTAATTTGGTAAGTTTGGAAAACCAACCATAAAGTACGAACCTCAAAACTGTCTAAGAATCTCAAGCATTAAATCTTCACAAAAGACTTTTTCCTTTACCAACTCACTTTAATATCAAGGAAAGGTCACATCACGCCATGCTACAGACATGCCAAACTCAACTTCAACACCCTCGTGCTTTTACAGCACATCTTGAAGCTGGCTTGTTTTCATCAAGAGAATGTAGTGCAGCCAAAAATGATCATGTTGTCATAATTCTATCATATGTCCATAAATACATGTAGCAAAGTCGTAAATAGATTCACTGTCTCTTTGGAAAAATGTTGGTTTCCATTTGCTGTGCAGAATTTCATAGTATATGACCCACCAGTGGTAGCAATGAATTAGATTGTCCAAATATGTGGGATGCAATGGAGAGTGGTTAGCATGTGTGTGTTTAGACACAAACGACTGGCTCATAAAATCTGTGTTTTGATTGGCGGAATGATTCGCTGTGATTATGATGAGACAGATTTAGTGATCCCACACCCACATTTCTCACTCAAACATCATTTTTCTTGTCCTTTGTCTTTTAATATGCCACCACCAATAACAACACTATGCAAAAGAATACTTAAGACAACACAAAACAACACATTTAACTTCTGTAATGTGACATGTTTCCTAAAACAAAAGGCAATATTTTATTGGAAATAGCGTTGGGTGTGAATTTATTTCATCATTATGAAAAAAAATAAAATAAAATGGATGGGACTGGAACATGTTAAGCTCAGTGATGTTAATGCTAACTAAAACTAATTCTAAAACGGTAACACTTTACAATAATGTTCCATTTGTTAACTATATTTAATGCGTTAACTAACGTTAACTAACAATGAGCAATACATTGTTAAGAGTATTCATTAATTTTGTTGACATTAGTTAATAAAAACCGCTGAATCATTCTTAAAATCCATGTGTTAGCTCATGTGCATTAACTCAAATTAATAGATACAACTTTAAATTTAATTATGTGTTAGTAAATGGTGGAATCAATATTAACTAAGATTACTAAATGCTTTAGAAGTATTTTTCATTGTTAGTTTATGTTAACTAATGTAGTTAACTAATGTTAACAAATGGAACCTTATTTTAAAGTATCACCATTAAAACTTCTTAAAAATAGTTGAAAAAAAGATTAGTACAATATAAATAACAGATAAATATAATCATGAGTAAATATTAAATGAAAACTTATATAAAATATGAATTTACAGGAAATATGCAAATACAAGGTAATCATAATATTAATAAATACTATAACAACATTAAAATAATATACTCAAATAACACCAGTTATGCTGTGATATTATTGGTTAATCTTTTTTCCGCACCCAAATGGCTTTATGATTAAAATAAGTAATTTCAAGAAAAATAAGTCATTTCAAAGGATTGTTATTATTATGATTATGATTATTATTAAAAAGGACTATTAAAAATTGGACCTACACTGTAAAAAAAAAAACTAAAGGCAATTTTCTGCCAGGACATTATCTGTAAATTCACAATTTTTTTTAACCCTAAAACACAACATAAATGCAATGCACAATTCAAAATATGGGTAAAACTCTAGTATTTAAGTTAGTTTGCCCTTTAAGCAAGTGTGTTTGCCTTATTCAAAGGTGAGCTCAGCTCTTATTCTGACATCAGCTGTAGCGTGAGCAGGCAGGATCAGCCATTAATTTATCTAGTAAAGAAATCCCATCAGTGACTTAGTTTGCATTTCTCTGGGCCGGAGGGTGTCAGACGGGACTGACCCCAGCATCAACTCCAAAGCGAAGAAAGCCGGCGTTTGTGCCCCTCGACCTACATATATATGCACTTATGCAACTCACAAGAGACTTTTGACTTTAATGTTTGGCAGGGCTCAGCCTGCCCTCCACATTCATATTTGGAGAGCCGCAGTCCGGATGTCAGAGTGACTTCTAACCTTTTTCTCCTTCCATATGTCAAACTTTGGAAGAGTGAAACTTAAATAGAAGACAGTAAAACTTGTTCTCCTGAGCGCTGAGCTAATGCAACCACACCGTGCTTCCCCAGACGTCTCAGATGAACACTTCATTTGTTTCTTCATCAATGCTCCAACATGAATTTGTGGCAAATATTTAGAGGGCATTTATTTTAGAGGGGTAAACGGAATGGTATTTTCCTTCATTGTGTCTGTCATCATGTGGCGATTTCCCGCAGGCTTGCCTTCAGACTGCACTTGATGAATAATCTCATCATGCAAGTATGTTTCTATATGCATTTTTATGCTCCTGCTTTGAATTAAGAGCCCATATTGATCTTCCACAGACACCAGAGAAGCACTTTCATCCAAAAGCACATTGCCTAGTCTGACTCGGCACAATAATGATAGATCATCAATATTTTACATTCTGCATGTATTGACGAAGCAGTATCGCTTCTCAGACAGTCAATCATTATGCTGGCAACAACATAAATAAAAGCATTTATAAAATTAGATATGTTCTAGCTGCAAATCTATGCTAAAATTTGCGCATACATGTCAGTTGTGTTTGAGAATCTAAAAGCTGTTGCTTGATATTGTGCCGAATGGAAGGCCGTTGAGGAATCAGTCAGTGGTTGGTCGTTTGAGGTGTCCCTTACTCCTCCTTGATTATTACTGATCATGCCATCATTTATCTGTATCACTCTATTAATATGAGCTGCACTGAAGGAGTAAATTAATAATGTCGTCATGAATATGGCCCTTTTATTACATTTTAGACAAACATTAGGGTTTGATATATATATATATGTTATTAATAAAAAGAAAATAAGTATAAAGAATCACTCCCTTTAAAATAATCACATTTTGTTGCTTTTCAGCCTGAAATGAAAACGGGCAATTTTTGTTTTAATCCAGCTGTATTTACTCAGTGCAACTTATTACATCCAAGTGAAAGTTCTAACACCAACATATCAGGAAAAAAAACACAAAAAACAATCACTGCAATGGAAATAGGATCACCCCCTCCTCTAAAAATGACTTGCAAACTTGTAAATTATTTGAATTTATTAATATTTGGATATTACCATTTTAATAACAGGATACATTAAAAATAATTGTAGATATCACCATTCAATACAAAAACAACAAGAGTGACACATGACTTTAGATCACCATTATTGTATCTGGCTTTCCATTTCTGAGCACACTTCTGTTTCTATAACTTGTTCTGTCTATTTTCTATTACCTTAAGAGGGAAAAATAAATAGGCTATAGCCTATAGGGATTGTTGTTGCATCAGATACATGATTCAAAAGCTCTTATCTCACTGGTTGTTCCTTGTTCTTCAGTTATTTCTGTCGTATCACACAATGTACAGCTTCTTCAAAGTTAACTGAAACACATCTCACATGATATCAGGCTGGACAAACAGCAGTCACACAGTGCGAAAAGCATACGTATCGCTCATGAAAGGTTACCGTGACCTTCCACACAAAAGTCTTGAGTGTTTGTTCGTTGTGTTTCGCCCTCTATCTCTCTCCGCACCCACCGCATCCCGACCCAAACGCCAGCACTTCTGTTAGCTCTAGCTGTGTGATAAGTGTTAAGCAAACTCACTTTCTGTGGCTCTCTCCCTTCTCACCTTTGTGCTCGCACAATGGGAATTTGACATTCCTTTAGTCATCCGTTTCACTGCCCGCCGTGTCTTTCTCACATGCACTGACAGGACAGGAGATGTTGATAAGAGTATAATAGAGAATCAAACAATGCTAAGCTGGGAGCGATTATTTTTAATTACCCACGGTGGAACTTTCACTATCAGTGCACTCTTAATGTTTGCCTTGGCCAACAACAACAAAAATCTGCTAGCCATGAGCTTGTTAAACCCGTGATATATGGTTTATCAGATTGTCGCTGACTTCCTAGTATTTACAGCCCAAGTGTTTTTATTTCTTTGGAGTTTTTCGATGACAACTCCTTGATGAAAAATGGTTCGTGTAGTGAAAGCATAGACCCATGTGGATATATTTTGGTTAAGGCCCAGAATAACGTTCGTCCCAGTCTGTTTTGTTAAAGATAAATGCTAACTGACATGCAATCTTATGCCATGCTTTGATTCACATGCAACCGACGGAGCACCCGTCACAACCTTAGAGCTTTGTATTTTTGGGAAACATTTAGGAAACAGGCTCATTGGAAAAATGTTTGTTTTTGTTTTTTTGCAAAACTCCAAAAATAAACTGCTTGTTCTATGTAGGGTTGTAGTCCAAAAATGTATCTATATCTACATTTCACTGCAGTTTCCAGCTGAAATGAACACTAGTGGCAGTAAAACGCCAACGACATTTATTCCTACACATATTATACTAACAGGGCAGATTATTGATTAATAAAGACTTATTTTGTGCAGTTCCTTCCACACTGCTATGTAATGACCTTTTACCATAGTTTTATGATATGCAAACTAATAAATTTTTATGTGTGTGTCACATAACCAGCTCCCTATGTATGACTTTTCTGTCGTAGTAAACTTGCTTGGTAGCACACCTAGTACAGCATTGCACTTGCAATGCAGAGTGCTCTGGAACGAGTCAAAAGAGCTCAAAGATTTGTAGAAGCAAGCTAAAACAGCATGGCAAAGGTATTTTATTTTACATTTTCTTTTCCTAACACTATTGGTTAGGTTTAGGCTACACTGTAACAAATGACCGTGAATTTAACGGTAAAAGACTGTAAAATACTACAGTAAAAACCTGTTAAATGGTTAACGGTAAATTCCCCTACTATATATGGTGAAAAACTGTACTGGACATTACATGTATTGGACATTAATTTTACGGTAGTATACCGTTTTTGGAAGTGAAAACGACTGTATAATTTACAGTGAATAACCGTAAATTGTCATTCCCAAAATTCCCTGCGTCACATTTAAAATCTGATGTTTTTTGTTGAAATAACTATGTTTCTTCTTAGTTTTTTCTTATCAGTTTTGTATATTAGGGTTGTGTGTTACATCTAATGTTGTTAAATTAATGTTTATTGCATTATTTCAGTTTCATTTGTGTTACCATGATTGTGTTTAGTGTTTGTGTGAATGACACTGTGCACCTTCTATATATGCTATTATTTAAAAGCTGCTAGTGATGGACTTTGGTTCATCATGTGACTTTCTCATCAGCGCCTGCTTTTGGTGATTATTAGTGTATTACAAAGGTACAAAACAGATTTCAGTACTTCAATAGGTTGGTATATTAACATTAAATAACTGTAAATTTAAGTTAAATCCTAAAACATTGCTACCGTATTTTTTTACGGTAAAATTCTGGCAAGCACAGCTGCCGTTTTTTTTGGCGTACATTTTACGATTTTTTTTTACAGTGTAGGGTTCAGTTTGGGTGGTATGTTATTTTCAAACTCGGTAGAGTATTAACATTTTAGCGCCACTCACTGAACATATATTTCTGGACTGTCATGATATGTTCAACAACTAACGTAATAAAACATTGTCAGATTCATGTTCATCTGTTTCGGAAAAATTTAATGATTTTAGCGCCACTCACTGGACAGTTCAATTTGAAAATGTTGTGTAAATTGCAAGGAGCAACATAACATCATATTGCAGAAAAAGTTTCTCCAGTGAGCCTGGGTTGCATTTAGGAGATTAGACAGCCTTTAACAGAGTGGTTTAGATATGCATGTGTGATCTCAGTAATTAATTTGCTTTATTGTGTTTGACATCATGGTTTTGTTCTGCTTCAGACTGGAACAATGAAGTCCAGAATGCAAAATAAACCCAGTTTCTTCAACCTCTCTCGTCTTCTGCAGTCAAATCTCGAATTCAGGTTTTCATCCGCCGCAAACTGAGTGACGGCCGCTTCCGCATTAATTGACAAGACCAATAACAATCACGCATTTACATATCTAAACTCCCCACGCTCACCAAAACGAGAGAACTCTCTCAATAACTGCGAGGCAAAACTTTCGCTTTGTGGCTTTCTTGGTGTGGTCGACTGAGCCAACAGGATGTCACTCACTCGGTTCAAAAGGCCTTGAGGTTGGTCTCTGCTGGTTCTTTTTGGAAACTTGCGGCTTTTGACATCCATAACCATCTATTGGCCGCACTGCTATATTGCCTCACATTATCCAGACTTGAGGGGAATTATTTTTGGCAACGCTCTCTGAAATTTTCCCACTGCAAAGCTCTTAAAATGTGCTTGCTTTACTTCATACCCCCAACGTCAAGCTGGGAGACAAACTGCTTCGTCGGCTCGCCAAGGTTAACCGATCTTCTCTAATTGCAATTAGAGCAAAGTCCAATTAGCGTTTGACAACGATGCATTGTTGTAGGTGTGATCGAGGCTGTCTTTGGTGCATTGGGTGTCGTGCTAAGCACAGGAAAATCCAGCCTGTGAGGTGAAGCACTGTTTTCTTTGTCTGTCGTATGTCTATTAGGGCAGCTGTGCTGGAAAATGTTGCTAGAATGATTGCAGCGAGCTTGTTTTCTTTTGTTCAGTTTGCGTGTCAATATAAACAGGGCTGAAGTTGAGAAGAAGATGTCCTGATGGTGCTTGCTAACAAAGGTGGGCTTTAACGTTAATAATAACACACACTTACTCCCTGGTGCTAATTTGCTTCAGACACTTGCGTTGAATCAGCACACAGGTGGCTGCACTTTCATCAAGCACGGCCTGCTCGTATTTATTTTTACAGTTCTCCAGTATAGTGCCTCTGTTTTTGGACACTTTCGAGCACTGTCAGCGTGACATGCTAATCACTAGAGCTTCACGGCGTTTTTCATTTACATAAGAAACCTTGACAAACTTGTGTAAGCAAACGTTTCGAGAAGCTTGTGAGAGCTTCAATTGTGCGTTTTACGTCTGTTTGGGAAAAGCGTTCTCACTCTCATGCCTCTCTATCTGTGGCACAAATTGTCCTGCCGCCAAAGAATAAGAAGAAAAAAAAGGAGAAAAGTTCAAATGATCCTGACGTGTCATAAATCACACCAACTCTTGTGGCAAATCATTTTTTCCAGCCTTCTAATTAATACATTATTTATTTGCTTGACGCACACACACACATGCATGTGACTGTAAGTCATTTATATGGCTGAGTGCCGAAGCATATGTAGATAATCACACACACACACACACACATTTATCGAGCTTTTTCATTTATGACATACTATAGACACTCTATACTATAGATTGTAAAACTAATAAAAAGGACTTCAGACTAACCTAATGTATAACCCTAGTATTAACAGAAGCCCCGCCCCCCCTTATGTTTTGGTATATGTATAAAAAAAATAAAAGTCTATGTAATGTCCTCATTTAGATAGCTAAGAAAATGTGTGTGTATGATGAGGATGTTATTAGCTAAATATGTATGTATGTATGTATATGTACGTGTTCATTTATTTATATTTATATTTTGCTGATAATGATTTTCTCAGATGTCCCATAAAGGAGGGTTTTGTCAGATTTAGCTAATTTCTTTTGTTTTTCTTTTTTATTTCCCCTATTATTCAATTCATTCATTATTTATTTATTTATTTATTTTATTTTCCGTGGGCATTTATATTCACATTCATATTCTCAGTATTCCTATCAGGCGGTTTCCTGTTTTCCTGATTGTCCAATTCAATCAGTTCTATTCAGAAAACTGCATTCACCTGTATTTATATATTTCCAATACACAAACATCTGACAAAAAATGGAATATGCTGGAAGTGCACAAGACGGGGGGGTCATCAGTGCGTGTAGTGTGTGTATGACATAGTTTTGGGTTTGTTGTGCACAATTTGATACATATATTTATGTTTGGCATGAAACCAATGACCTACCTGGGAGCACCTGGTAGTGTTTTATAATCTAAACAGAGGTGCTGGGCCAAATCTGTGAAGACTGTTTCACACATTCTCATCACCCCACCAGCAAATTCACAACTTTTGGCTCTGTTTTTTTAGTTACATTATTAATTTCCATGGAATTCTACATTTTTAACACCTTAGAACTCTAAAAGGAAAAACTCTCTCATCCGCTTCCCAGAGCAAATGTAGAGCATTGGTCTGGCAGCAAACTGCCGAGTAATTATACTACACACACTTGTGTGTCTGTACTATGTGTTTTTGTGTGTGTGTGTTTAGCGTGGGCTGATGAATTCATGTGATTGCACACACTGGTATGTGCTCGTGCATATAAGTGAGTTTATTGCTTTCATATGCTGCGGTGCAGAAAATGAAAGACATGAATGAGGAAAAAAAAAAAAACATAATAAATAAATAAATTAGGAATATGTAGATACTGGGTCGGGGTTCTTGTTTAAAATGTGTCATGTGAACACAGCAGAAGCATAAGGTTGTTTTGGATACGTGCTGCTCTGACATAGCTGCAGGATTGAATTATGGATGTAAGTAGTTTAAGTAGACTTGTTTGAGTATTTGTGATGTAATTGCTTCCACTCGGGCGGCTTGGATACATTGACAGCCTAATTTAGAGAACCACAGTTTTTGGGCAGTCTGCAGAGCTGTCAATCAAACCCTGATAAAGGCGGTGCAGACTGTAGAGGGGATTCTGTAAAAGAGTTACTTATTCTGTTTGCTTTTCCCTCCTCAGTGACTCACTCTCTCACCTTTGCAATCACATTCACCTCATTCACGTGGATAATTACAGATGGAACGTGCAAAATCAAGATGTATGCTGTATTATATGGTCTTTCTGTGTTCAAAAAAGAATCAGATTGAGAGTAACATGGTTGACAGTTCGACAGTTTATTTTGCCATTGCCAGCATTGTGTTTAAGGTCATCGCACTTGCATCTGGTTTTTCTTTTAGAACAATTATATTTTTATTTATTTTATTTACGATAATACTCTATTTAATTTTGGTACAGAGATGACAATGCAATTATACCTATTACACAAAAAAGTCAAAAATAATAAAGAAAAACCATTATAACCTTTATTGCAGAGTTCACCTCCTGAGTATTTATTTATTTATGTATTGCTTTGTTTTTTTGTTTATTTCTGTTTATTTGTATTTATTTTTCAGTTTGTGCCAGTTCAGCTAAAACTAAAATATATATTGAATGTAAATGTGCAATTTGTGTTAATATAGGAAGAAATTTAGACTGTCCAGGCCACAAATAAATTAATAAAATCAATAATATTAATAATAAAAATAAATCATCCACATGAAGAAAAGGCATTATTATTAGTTCAAATTATAATGTAATGTATGATGTAAATTTTTTGTTGATTCAGAATAGCCTTTAGAAAAATGCAAGTTCTTCATGAAACTCTAGGCAGGCAACTCAATCTAACTCAATCTGACATAATGACATCATTACTCATGTGCCACAGCTGATTACTTATTTTTGCATCAGCAGCCAATGAGCTTGCTGCTCAAACATTCAAATACTCGGCTAGTGCTTGCTGTAGCAGTGGCAGCACGCTTCAGAAACCCTCCACCTTCCCCAGCTCCACCTGTATATATCTGCTACAAGGTGATTCATGTATGTTTATATGGGGTTGTCTCATATATATAATATGTGCAGCAGCAGTATTTCTTGCAACCTCACAGCAGCATGACATGGATGTACTGGCAGTAGCAAGTCTCGGTACTTGCTCTGCAGCAGCGTAGCAGATCTATTCTGCCAAGACCAAACACATTGACATTGCCATGCTAAACTCTCCATGAGTTGTCACGAAAGGACTTTATTTTTGGAAATCCCTGTGTTGTGGCACATTATAAGCTTCTTCTTTTTTTTACCATTACATAGAGATGTTAAATCAAAAGTATCACACTTTTAAAGAAAAAAAAAGCATGAGAAGGTGATACAACTGTAAACTAGACAACAGTCCTTTGTCAGCCTCTGTCTACACCTATTAAAAATATGTCTCACCTCATTTCAGTGAGAGTGCTTGTGTGTGTGTGTGTGTGCCAGGTTCAATCCAACACAACATTAGCATCCCGCAGAGCCTTTGCACATGCTCACACACGCTCCATTCAGAGGATGAGACAGGAAACGGGTGGGCACTGCAGATCAGTGTAAAACGGCCCAATAATCCCAGAGCACAGCCTCTTCCTGTTCAGCTCTGAATGAGCCACTGAGATTCATATGAGTTCCCATTATCTCCAAACCAGGAACAAGCTGGCTTCTCATATGAGCGACACTGGGTGCTTTCTCAAAAACCTGTTCTAGATAAATATCCCTGAAGGCCTCTAATTCCACATCTCCTCCAACTGTCCAGCTTAAATATATACATTCATGCTCCCATCAGTCAGTGATAAAACTTTAGCATTCATTTGATCACAGGAGATGGTTTAACCTGCGCTGCTGTGCCGACTGCCCAGCAGGTGGTGCAGATTCAGACGACAGACTCATCACTCAATAGCCATTTAATGCTCACTTCTCGACATGTCTCAAAGCCCACATGTAATCTCAGCTAGTTAGAGTCTTTAGAATATTCTGGCTCATACTAAACTAAATGTCTATGAAGAGCATTTATGGTATACTGTCGATTACCTCAAACTATAAAAGTAGTTCCACATCAACAGGATGAAATTGGATGAAGTTCAAATATTGCTTCGGTTCTACTAATGAACCAAAATGCAAGTCATTTCTGCTTTTAAAAGTTCTCGAACACTTGTGCTTAGTGTAAGATCAGAACATCTGAATATGTGAAGACATACTGTACTTTTCTCTAGTCACTGTCTTTCGGATATTCAGTGAAGTGCTGATTTCACGCCATAAAAATGACATGATGTTGTATTTGTCAGTAGTCATTAGTAATCATTAACTAATGTTTAGTAGTTAATCATTAACTGTATCTTTTTGTCTTCACAGCAAATGCTGAATGATCATGAAACGTCGTCTCAAGACAGCTGTATTAAAAAGGTAGGATTCATTTTATGTCAGTTCTCCCCTCTCGACACGTCAGATATGTTGATATCACCAACACAAATATTAATAACGATCTATCTATCTATCTATCTATATATCTATCTATATGCTTCTTTCTTTCTTTCTTGATTATTCACTCAAACCAATTTCCGAATAGCTTGTGAATCACACAGTTCAACTGTTTAGCTTTATGTAAACAATGCAACATTTGACACTATGTAACGTAAATTGCATACTGTACAGGGACCTCTGAAAACAATATAGTGATGGTTTTAGGAAGCTGATTCACTACAGTAACCAGACCTCTCAACAAAATCGTGTTGCTTATCAGTGTCTCTCAGAACTAGGGATGTGATGTTTTGGGAAAATCTTTTATTCACCAAATTAAAAAAAGACAAGCTCCAATCTTTATTAGTATAATTAATTTTTAATTCACTCATCATTACACTCACACTAATAGACTGAATGCACTGTCCCGTGTGACTACATATTAATGTGCCAGCAAATGAAAGCCAATATCTGTGCCTGTTTATGTGTGTGAGCTCAGATATAGAGAACATGTGGCCAGTATTTCTGTGTGTGTGTGTGTGTGTGTGTGTGTGTGTGTGTAAGGACAGAGTCAGCCCTGAGGTTATGTAATGAAAACATCTGTGCCAGATAATCTATAACATCATCCATCTATTTTTCTCACATCCCACCCTGTGTCTCTGAGATGCAGCCGTCTCAGACAGAAAAACCGCTGTTATTACGAGAGCTGCAAGATTTCTTAAGTCAAATCCCAACAGACAGACAAAAAGAAAAAGAGCTTCTTTTATTTATTTATCCTTTGCTTTTAACCCGTTATCCCTCCTTCACAACACAAATACTAAGAAACAGAGATGCCTATCTGAGTCTGTCCATATCTGTCCAGCACCGACCCTCTCACACAAACACAGAACACACCACACACCACACACACACACACACACACACACAAACACACACACACACACACACACACACAAACACACACACACACACACACACACACATCACACTCACACATGCACACACACACACACACACACCCCACAAACACACACACACACACACACACACACACAACAAAACAACACACGCACACACACAAGCCTTGATCTGAGCTCTTTTGGATGTAATCCGCCACACTCTCTCCCAAAAGTGTGCACATGTGATTGTGTCGGTGTGTGACACGTAAGCTTACAGTGAACTGACAATGATAGTACACTTAGACATAGATTAATTATAGAAAATCAATGTGTGCAGATCGCCTCCGGCAATGTGCCTGCGTGTCTGGCTGGATATTAAAACATTTCGCTTTGTAAATGTAGCTAAAACAGGCGGCTGATGTTTTAATGGGAAAGAGATTAATGGCTCTTCTGACAGGCTCTCTGAGACGGTATCAGTGCTTTTGTGGCCCCTGCTGTGACCCATCCGTATAGACGAACAGGTTATTTAACGGCACTGTTTAGATTCAGGAATTGATAAAAGGTATGATTTTTGGCAGTAAAGACACCAATATTGAAATATAGCAACAACTTTTTTTTGTTTTTTTTTTTGTAAAAAAATGATATGAGTCATTGTAATATCTAATATATGTTATAAATCTGTTATTGCAATGCATAGTTTCAACATTGAAATTATGTTGGAACAAAAAAACTATATATATAGACTATATATATATATATATATATATATATACTAAATATATATATAATAGTGTTTTTTGCCCCATAAACTATTTATTTTTATTTAGGGATTTTATTTATTTAATATATTTTTGGGAAGTAAATTTAGAAAAAAAATGTATTATAAAATCTTTATTAATTATTTTTTAGAGTTATAACAATAAATGTCAATAAATTAATTCTTTATTTATTTTATTTTGTATAGTAGAAAAAAAGTGTATTAGATATTTTTTGAGGTGGATAAAAAAAATCAATACCTTTATGATATTTATTTTATGCTAAATATATATTGTACTTAATCTTTATTCAGCCATGTGGCACATTGCACTACTTTTTTCTTTTTTTTTGTTTTCATGGAAAAGTGAAAGGAGAGTTGTTGTACCCGTTTACATCAATAGAAGGAGGTCTGTCCGCAGGGAAATTCATCTCTAATGTTAGCTTAACTGAACCGGGAAAATCCGCTGCTGTAAAAAAAATATCATCTCAAGCAACCCTGCAAATTTAAGGCATCTGATTATGCCCCTAAACACATTACAGGTCAGGAGGGGCATCGTGCAGCCCTGAGGCGAGTTGCCTCAAATGTGACGATTGATTGATTATCATGATAATTAGTTTGAAATGATTATCAGGATATAATAATCACTGCTTTCACCCCCTGCCTCGTGCTGCATTTGCATGCTCTCTTGTCCCCCCGTATAATGCTCCTCCATCAGAAAGCGCCTCTGGTTATGGAGGCGTAGTAACAGGGGCCTCCCGGTCGGGTCCTCAGGGGCTGGGGGGCCCCATTGATGAATGATGACCCAAAGGAGCCTGAAATCAGAGAGAATAAACAGGGGGAAGAAGAGAAGAGGAGAGGGACATGGGAGGCTGGTAACTATCTGTAGCGGAGGGCAATTATACGGCAGGCCAGGCAACCCCAGGGGCAGCAGATCGCTCTGAAGAATGCAGAGGGGTCCTGACCACCCAATACACTCTCACACACACACACAAACACATACAGTGGGACCGATGGGAAAGGAACAGAGAGCTTTTGCTGTCCATGTTAAAAATGTTTCCTCCTTTTTCAAGAAAACTTGACAAGCTGTTTTTCAGAGTCTGATCTGAATGACAATCGCAAAATTACCCTTCATAACGACTCCTTCAAAGCACATTAAATGTTTTACAAGTGTCTCTCCGTCTGCTAGTAAACACAAAGCTAAGCGATTTGAGCGCAGAACAGTTAACTAGTTTAGCGTCTGAACGCTTTTAACGACACGTCACTTCAGGAGCTCGTTTGAGGGAAAGCGATTCCACGCTGAAACATGCCAGTTCAATTAAAACAGAAAGTCATGCACTCCAGTGCTAGACGGTCTGAAAACACGGGGAAGTTAAAGACGTTTAGCCTTTTCTGTCACTACGAGGGGAGGAGGGCTGTGTAGAAATAGTCTTTGTGGTTTTTAGCATGACTAGGAGAAGACTTAATGATAATATCCCTTCTCAGCCCCTGGCTCGCTTATGTTTTAATGGCCCCTGACTGACAATCTTTCTCTCTGTGTGGGTGTGTGCTTGTTGAGGTGGCATGCTTTTTAGAAAGATACTTTCTCTTTCTCTAAATATATGAGTAAATTCTGAGTAATTTACACGTAAACCGGCTTCACAAATACTTTGTAAAGGTCAGATTTGATAGTTAAATGTGTGTATGTTAATGAAGTCCAATCATTTGTAAATAGTGATCGCATGCGCGCTCATTCACAATTAGCATATCCCTCGCCTATGAATTACAGCTACGCAAATTACGTATCTAGGAATGGTGTGGAGTTATTTTAATTCTCGGGTTTGGCAAGTAATATTGCATAAATGCATAAGAGACTAATAGGCTATATGCCTAACAATAAATTAATAAAATAACATGTGTCCACCAGAGCGTTTTTAGCATAATGCCTGGTGCTCTTCTGAAAACGACCAATTGGGGGTGCTTGAGAGAGCTTTGGAGGCACTGCATTTTTCTGGAGTGAACAAAAAAAAAGGGGTTTGTTTGATTATGATGGGGCATATAACGGCAGTAACATGGTACGGAGTACCCGCAAATATTCACTTCTCATGCTGTGTTAGCAACCCCACGTCACGGATACCGGTTGGCAATGTAGTGTTTGTCCCGCCCCTCCTCCAATGTGATTGGACGTCTGTGTAAAAAGGGACAGTGACGAGCTCTGCGTTTTACCCAAAGTTAAAGAGTAAAAAACGAATAAGACAAAGACAGGGCAAATGAACTTGTTAAATATCATTATAATACATAGTGCATAAAAATGCAGTGTCATCAGTTTGTCTAAAGGAATACAGAACATTTGAATGGTTTATGCACCATTTACATGTGGTTGGGAGCAGGTGTAAATTTCTTTCGTACCAACTAACATTTTCAAAATACGAACATTTTCATGAATCCGAAAATTTACGTCACAACGACTTTCCGAATGATTTACACAAAAATTAGTTCTGCTCGTGTTTCATGAATGAGGCCCATTGTCTTTTGACTGTCAATTTACGGCTTTTCGTCTTCGAAGAGCGCACACACACACGCATAGAGACCCGTGCATGAAACCACAGAAATATGTGATGGTTGTTTGTGAGGGCGGATTCGAGACATTTTTTATCTGACCTCTTATTCCCAAAGGCATCTCCTGTCATACCATCGCTCCTCTTTGACAAGAACAGAACACAAATGTCTCTTTCTGCCACATCTGTGGGAATTGTCCTTTCCAGAGCAGAATGCTGTCATTATCCCTGATCTTCCCAGCGTCCGCAGGACTAGAGCCTCGGATACAGTGTGAAAAGTAAAATGTGTGTGTGAAAGAGCGCGATCAGTGATTGAGGACGGAATGATCCATTGTGGACAGAAGCCGGTCTGTGATGGCGCAGCTCCTCTCGGCTGTGCTGGAATTCAAGTGGGAGCGAGTGAAGAGGGATGCAGAGCAAATAGAAGGCTGCTGAATGAGCAGTATATTAACTATTTAAAACGGCATCACTCTAGTTTCTCTCTGTGATGTCTGAAGGGAACTTTCCTCAACTGTCTGCCAACGAAGACTGGATAAAGTGGCTCGCTTTGTCTTTACTCAAAGTCCTCTTCTATTTCTCTGAGTGGGTGTTCATTAATTCAGTTGTGTCAATGAAGTCTGAGTGAATATAATAACATGCGACTAGGCTGCTGTTGACATGGAAACCCTTTCTAAAGATGGTATAGGTTTGGGGTGCCCTTGTGGTAATGGTGGTCTGAGACCCTCTCATGCTCTTTCCGTACGGGGGACGCATTAGTTTTTGCTGTCTCCGAGCAGGGACAGCCGTGTCCCCAGGCCCTGGACTGGAACTATGTGTGCAGTGGCCCCAAAACTATTTGAACACTGAACTCCTAAAATGTCAATGCATTATGTAACGAAATAGCAAACCAAATGGCATTTATTTGAAAGAGAGAGAGCACAAACACAGTTTGCAAGCATGTAACAGAACATAAAACAAATAATAATATAAAAAAGATATGGGACCTGCCTGTTGTTGATTAATATCAATTGTTTCTTAGTTTAAGGCCATATTTCTGTCTGACACAAGTATTTCCTGCTTAAAAAATGTCACTTTATTGATTGAACGCTCCATTGTAGCAGGTTTTATTCATGAGTAGTTTGAATGTAATTCTAACAGTGTATTTCTGTGCGAGTAGGATGTGTTTTGATGTTTTGATAGCATAGCAAAGCTGCTACACAAGTTAGCATGTTGTGTGAATCTAATTTTGGCATGCTGGAAATGTTCCAGCTCTTACAATCCCAGTGACCGACTTTAGCTGCTTTCAGATGCCATTCTATTTAACTGACCTCATTTCTTAGCCGTGTCAGTATTCCTTGATAAATGGTGTTTTTGAATCACTCTTATCTCTTTGAATTGTGTTGTCGCTAGCATGCTCACCACTCCGCCGTCTTGCAAAATCCCTTTCAAAAGCAGATGGAGCTGAGGTTCACAAACAGCTCGTTTCTCATCCTATTGTGGTGCCTGTCACCTCAGAAAAGAGCCCAAATCCCTGGTTTGTTTAGGAGATCATGTGATAAATGCTACGGCGCTATAGCGTTCAGGACGGCTGACCTGAGAGTGCACTGCGGAGGCCGGACTCCAGCGCTGATCATGCGCTTTCACGAACCTTTTGTTTGCCATAGAATCTGCGAAAGCTTCCTAGCTATATTTGCAAAGAAATACTAATCATGATGAACTGCTATTATCTGGAAATGAGGGTTATGATGCTACTGATCTTCTCTTTACTCTGAAATGAGGGCAAACAGAACTGAAGTATGATTACGCACCCGATGAATCCTCAAGGAAAATAATGCAATGTCATTTGTACTGGATTGTGTGTAGTGCAGAGCTATTTTGATCTACAGTACAGTACGATTAGACAATAAAGTAGTACAGTATGAAAGATGATGCAACCCCTACAATGTGGTCTTGAGTGCCTTACGACATTTATTACATAATAACAACATTAAGGACACGATTTTGCATTAAAACATTGTTTTATTAAACAAACTCATTAGCTCCATAAACCTGACATGAATAGAAATAATAGTTGTTGTGGTTTTTATAATAGAACACTCTATTAAACCTTTATGCAAAATGTATAAAAAAAATAAAATAAATTTGATTCAGTTCATTGCAATTGCTGATATTTATTTATTTAGCCAAAAAGCAAGATGAAATTCTGTTTGTAAAGTAAATGAATGATATCTTTATAACAGCATTTCAGACTACTTATACATAAAATGCATATAAATATCAACTGTCACTCAACCAATTACAGTGCATGTTTTAGTAAGATGATATTTAAATGCTTAGTTGTGCGATCAATGCTCTGTAGTTTCTATTGTGTGCAAATGATAATTGAGAAATGAACAAATAAACATTTCTCATATTTTGATACACATATGTTAACACTTTCGGGAAAAAAAGAATTGACAATCAAGCAAATCTAATTTGTTCATCTTGAAATATTATTAAAAATATGAAAAATCGGTAAAGATTTCACAGCCGTGTGAACCACAACATGAAGGGGGATGTTTTTGCAATTACACTAAAAGACCTTTTACTTGCTAATCAATCAGATAGCAGAGAGTCCGATTGTGTAATTTAGATTACGATTTAGAACAAAGTTTTGATCATGTTGATCATTAGAAAGTTGCATATTAAATTAGATGCTTTAAATATGAGGCTTTATAAGGTTAAATATCATCCTTCCAGCAGGTTAATAGTTGCGGTCTATGGGTGATGTGCAGTGATATGCACAGGTGTTGCACACCGTAATTGTTAATACATGATGAATTTTAGCACGACTGGAACTTTGCATTAACCCATCAGTGTGCAGAACTGGAAATATCTACTTTATATCTTTTTTTATGAACCATTATTTACATTTTACTTATAATATGTCATATTATTCAGATGTGATTTTGCAGCTTTAAATGGTTGTTGACAGGGAAGCTGTTGACAGAAATGTGTAATTGTTGTCAGGAGGAGCTGTATGTGTTTGTCCTGTTTTCCATTAGCAGTGTGTGATGTGTCTGTTTTGTTGGACCGCACACATGAGCAGATAAATCCCTCTTGAAGCTGAGTGTTGTTCTAGAGGAATCCAGATGTGTGTGTGGAAGCTAACGTGACTCCATCTGTGGCACACATGGGAGAGATTGTGTAGCAGTGGGAACAACTCAGGGTCACTCGCAGCCTGAGCCCTTGATTTTTCACAGGTTCTCTGTTATCAATGAGCCAAACTACACACACACACTCCGAAACTTAACAGCGTGTTCAGTGTCACTTAACGTGTATAAATGGTTAGTCAGTATTAAAGTAAAACAACAGCCAATAAAAGTTATAAAATAATAATAAACTAATAGATTAATTATATAAAGTAACAAGTAAACACACAAAACTGTATTCATATTCTTCTAAAGGGGTTTTTTTCTTTCCTGGTTTACAAAGTACATATATCCATATATTGAAATCAACTTTTTGAGAGTGTGCGAGACACTCTAATGTGTATACACAACACACACACACACCACACATTAGATAGATTATAATAAATATATAGTACGATATATTTATATGATTATGGTTTTTTTTTTTTTTTTACCTCACAGTTACACTGAAAAAAAAAAAAAAAATTACTATTTTGTCAGGTCAGTGTGTATTTCCAATACTTTAAACTACTCAAATACTCAAACTAATTTAACCAATTTTATTTTTAAGCTATACAGTATTCTTTTTGTCAGTTTAATATACTGTAAGTTGAAATGATTTGAGCCAATTTGATTATTCTTACAAATGTAAGGCAGCAATGAAACTAAAGTTTGTGAGTGGGTATTTTACAGTGATATACATCAATTTATACCAACAAAAAAAAATTTCAAGGGTAAAATTGGGAAGAAATAAGGTAATTATTGCATATCACCACTTTTTACAATATAAGAAAATTGTTAATTTTTGAAAAAAAAAAAATTTGTTGTAAAAGTGCTACAAGGAAATTTTGGAGAACCTTATTTTTTTGAGAGTGAAGGAGTCTGTAACTAGTCTTAAAATCCTGTTAATCGTTAATATCCAAAAGCAAGCCTTTCATAAAATTCACTTTATGAATTGTACCACATCAATAGCACAATTTCACTCCATGGCATGGTGCTTTTCACATTTTTTTGCTCCTGTTTTCCCAGAAATTTGTAAAAAATCCAGTTACCGAACAAAAGCAGCCCATTGTTCGGGGGAATAACGCAACATAAAAACAAAGGCCGTGTGGATGGAATTAGTCAATAAGAACATGGGGAGGTTTAAAGTTCAGCTTCCGCTAAGCTTTCGCAATTCGCACCCTGATTCAGATATGTTAATAAAACAGGGATCCACCGCCCTCCTCAGCATTTGGGCTTTGAGGGTTTAATCTTTATTATGGCGCATTACCCCACCGCGAGCTCTCTGGTCCTGCCTGGCACCGCAGAGCCGCTCCACAGACCTCAGCCGCTCAAATGAACTGTTAAATAACTCCACCTAATCCTGAGCCCTGAAACAATAGGTGCTTGGAACATCCATTTTCCATCCATCAATCAAGCGCTTAGGCTTTGGAGATTTATCATTAATTATACGTGTAGAAAGTGGCGGGCACAATCCCGCAAAGAAGGCCTGAGCAGGAGGGAATTGAGAAAGAAAGGAGTCTACATCACCCTCTATTGCCCGGTCTGACTCAGATGAACTAATTCCAACAGTTTATTTCCACAAGAAAGCTGTTTATTTGATCCAGAAAAAAAGCTATTATGTCTTTTTTGGTGGGTCTTTGTTTAAAAAGGGAGCCTTTCCAGTGTGTTAGCATGAATTTTAGTAACTTTTTGTACGATTTTAAACATTCTGTCAGATGAGCATTGCAGTCAAGTGCATTTCAAGCTAAATAAAGCCACATTTTAATAAATATAAGCCTCCAGGGATGTTTTACCATGCTCAAGGTAGTGAAACTACAATGTGCTTCTTAGAATTCTTTGGAATTTCTACAAATATCCAATTTCAATGATCAGTTTTTAGTATGTAAAATTATTGTTGTATGTAGTATTCAGTATGTAACAGTATTGACATTTATAGATTGTTCCCTATTGATAATCAGAAAACATACGTAGCGTACTAGACATTAACTTGCCCTTGAAAAGTTAAATTCTTTGAAAATATTATGATGTTGTTTGAGTTGTATACTGTGTGTGTGTGTGTGTGTGTGTGAGAGTGTGTGTGTGAGTGTGTGAGAGAGAGAAGAGAGAGAGAGAGAGAGAGAGAGAGTGTGTGTGTGTGTGTGTGTGTGCGTGTGTGTCTGCGTGTGTGTGTGTGAGAGAGTGTGTGTGTGTGTGTGTGTGTTGTAAATGCATACAGGATTGTAAATAGAGTGAATAGAGATATACTGGAAATAAACTTTAGCAGTCTTTACACAATAAAAACATGTATATTTACTAACAAAGAAGGGGGAAGTAGGGATTACAAAAATGGCATCTTTATGAGGTAAGAAATAGAAAACATATTAAGAAAATAAAGTTTAAAGTTTAAAATTAGCATTATCAGGTGAAATTATTATTATTATTTTTTTTTTACACCTTTGTGTGAGTCCCGTTTTGTGGAATGACCCAGATAAAGAAAAGTTCTTTATTTAATGAAACAAAAGCCCAGCTTATTTTGCCTCTAGGATGAAAACATTCAGTTATGCAAATGAACAGTTGCGGCCTATTTGTTAATTAGGACATAATGATCAGCACCGGTTACACATAACCCCGTGACTCTCAGGGTGCGAAAGGCCTTCATCACTGCCTTCATCACCACAAACACAGATCGTTTAGTGGCACAAACAGCAGGCTTCATTAAATAAAGCATCGCGGAGGAACAGGACGGTCTGAATATCCGCCAGTCATTAGGATAATTAAAGAGGAAAAGCAGTTGAGTAAACAAGGTTGTTAGGCTGTCGCCCCTAATTAAGCCATTAAAGTGAGGAGGGGAGAGAGTGTCGTGTTAATTACTGACTGCTCGTCGAGAGGAGGCTTCGACACTGGTATTATCTGATTGAGAAACAATGATTAGCCGGAGCAGGGGGCGAAGGGGGAGAGATGCTCGGGACCATACAGCCGTCTCCTGCCTTTCACTTCATCCCCAATAATCCCTTCAGTCTGTGAAACAGCCCATTCACATTTTATACAGCTATGATGAAAAGAGAATAAAGACCACGAAGGGTTTTCAGACTCAGTGGTTAAGTCGTGCACCGTAGCATCATAAGTATATAGGTAAAAAACATCATTTGATTTCCTCTGAAGTTTTTTGCATCTCTGTACCTCTCTCTGTCTCTGTAGAACAAATACATGAATCAAGGAATACGGAACACAGAACACAAGCAGATGGAAAAAATGCAAATACCCCCCTAATGCAGGCATTATCATATAAAATGTGCTATTACATGATGCGATGCAGAACATTAGTCAGGAAATCACAAAGACCCCGGTGCAATAATTCACAATACAGACAAAGCACCGCCATTTATTTTGATCAAATCGCTCCTGCAATTCCACCTGTAAAGCCTTCCTACTGTATAATTTTGTGTGTGAGTGTGTAAAGGAGAAATGTTATATTTGTAGGCCTTTTTAGCAAACGTGAAATGAATGTAACATGCAGTGTTTTTTTGGTCTAACTAAATGCACACTGCAAAAAATAATTCTTGTTTAATATCTTAAAGGGATAGTTCACACAGAAAATTAACTTTCTGTCATCATTTACTCACCATCAACCTGTCTGAGTTGCTTTCTTCTCTTGGACACGAAAGAAGATATTTTGAAGAACTTTGCTAACCAGACAGTTGCAGGTCCCCACTGACTTCCATAGACATAAAAAATTTAATTTAATAAAATTTAGATGGATGGATGGATGGATGGACGGACGGACGGACAGACAGGTAGGTAGAGATAGATAGATAGATAGATAGATAGTAGATAGATTAGATAGCATAGATAGATAGATAGATAGATAGATAGATAGATGGATAGATGGATGGATGGAGGAGGATGGATGGATGGAGGGATAGAGACAGACAGACAGACAGACAGACAGAAGACAGAAGACAGCACAGACAACGACAGACAGACAGGACAGCAGACCGACCGGCGACGAGAGAGAGAGAGAGAGAGGAGAGAGGAGAGAGAGAGAGAGAGAGGAGGACAGACAGACAGAAGCCAGACAAGGAAGACAGGGACAGACAGACGATAGAAGAACAGATAGCTAGATAGTAGTAGATAGATAGATAGATAGATAGATAATAGATAGATAGACAGAGACAGACAGACAGAGAGACAGACAGACAGACAGACAGACAGATAGATAGATAGATAGATAGTCGATAGATAGATGATAGATAGATAGGACAGCCCGAAGACGATAGATAGATAGAAGATGATAGATAGATAGATAGATATAGATAGGATAGATCGATAGATAGATAGATAGGTAGATAGACAGACCGAGACAGAAGGGACAGACAACGCAGACAGACAGTAAAGACAATAGATAGATAGATACGATGATCGATAGATAGATAGATAGAAGATAGGACCGACAGGACGATAGTAGATAGTAATAGATAGATCGATAGATAGTAGATAGATAGATAGGACAGAGACGACAGACCGACAGACGACAGACCAGACAGACAGACAGACAGACAGCCAGACAGATAGATAGATAGATATAGATAGATAGATAGATAGATAGATAGATAGATAGATAAATAGATAGATAGATAGATAGATAGATAGATAGATAGATAGATAGATAGATAGATAGATAGATAGACAGACAGACAGACAGACAGACAGACAGACCGCCAGACCGATAGATAGATAGATAGATAGATAGATAGATAGATAGATAGATAGATAGATAGATAGATAGATAAATTACAACTTGTAAATGATGAAAGACATTTTCATTTTGGGGTGAACGGTCCTTAATAGTTAATGTGTCTTAATTTAGGAACGCTTAGATATTTGTACTGAAAAACATGATAAAACACCAAGAACATCATTTTTTTGCTGTGCATGTATGACAGGATTTTCCAGGTGCTCAAAGCACACGATTTGCCGCATATCCACACCTTAGTAAAAGTGCCTTAATTTACAAGAAAAGATGATTAGTTGGTAAAATTTTCATCTTTGATCACAATAATGCTTTCTCTGAGTTATCAGGCCCTCGTAAGCTGCTTTACCACCCGTTCCCTTTTGTCATTACGTGGGATTTGATTTAAGGTCTCGCCCATAATGGCAACAGCGGCTTGACAAACATGACTTCTTAGCAGGTGATTTGCGTCAAGTATTTTCTGAACCAGCACATAAATGAATTAGCAATAAAATGGACTTAGAGCCCTAATAGCAGGGGTGCCCATTATTGCGGCTCTAATCACTAAAGAGATGCCATTCAATTGCCTGGAGAAGGCACGTTTTTCCTCGGATTTCATAAAGTAGCACGTTTGTAATGGAAGGTGCGCTGCTTGAGCCGAAGCGCGGGAAGCTTTTCGGTACATGTGAGTTTTGATTACCGCTGGCAACAGGCTCTTAGCTCGCGCTGGAGGCAGGGGCCGAGCTGAAAGGGTCCCAGCGTGTGCACGCTGCCTCTGAAATTACGGCGGCCCAGAAAATGCATTTATAGTGCATTTAATCAGCGGCCGACTTTTTGATAGTCAAACAATAGTTAATTACAGTAGCACCTGCCTGAGAGGTCGGGGTGGATCGTTGTTAATGAGGGCCGTGTGGCGTCTGCATCTTTTCCCGGAATATATAAAACTCCAGGGATGCACCGCATGGCTTCCTCGGCCCGCCACTTCCACGCGTCGCTCACTGCGAGATGATTGACGGCAGAGACGGGGGAGAGAATGGAGAAATGGACTTTGATTCCATCTCTTGTGTTTGGAGAAATTATATATCTTTGCTCTCAACTTCAGAAAGAGAGAAAGAGAGAGAAAAAGGGGGGTGGAGGGAAGGACGGCTCGCTTCCATAAGTTGGTTTAATGTTCATTTAATTGAATTGATTTTATATGTTAGCTTTAAATGTCTTTTTTCAAACTTATCTTAAATTTGAATAATGAAACCATCAAAATATCATCTGTATAAGATAAACTACCTTTTACATTATTTATTTAAATACTTTTTCAGCAAAAACCATCAAACCATGATTTGATTTCTGATTGATTTCTGAAGGATCATGTGACACAAGATTGGAGTAATGATGCTGAAAATTCAGCTTTGCATCACATAAATACATTGCACTTTAAAATATATTAAATTCCAAATATTGATGTTTTTATTGTATGTTTGATCAAATAAATGTAGCCGCGATGAGCATAAGAATAAGAATAAAAAAAATCATAAAAAAATTTAAATCCTACTGACCCAAATGTTGTAGATTTTAGCGAAAAGTTTAAACTGTGTTAAATAATTTTGATAACTTTCAGGTTGGGGAAAGTCACATGCTTTAAATATTGTATATGAATTCATTTTGTACAATACAGTGTTACCTTAATTTACTACATTGCGACAACACTAGTTCAATAGCGGTTTTTGTAGTAAGACCTTAAAGTGTGTGTCGATACGAAACTTAACTTTCAAAAAATATATGTAAAAACAAATGAGAAATATGCACTGAAATCAATAATGTGACAACTTGCCCCTTTTCCGTGTGTGATGATCTCATGAAAACTATTTTAAGCGCCTTCGCAGACAATGTGGTTAGTGATAAAAAATGAGCCCATCTCCCCTTATTGTCCCCCCAGGGCTGGAGAAAATGAAGAGAGAATGGCTATTAAAGGCCAATTTGATAGTGCGCACATCATGTCGGCCGTACCAAAGCAAGATGCGCTCGGCGGGACACCAGATCAAAGTGCATTAAAGATGACCTCTGTGTCAAACATGTTGATCAGAAAGATGGTTAAACGACTGCCAAACACATACACACATTCATATTAACTGTGTCCAAAAAGGCCAGCCTATTCCTGAACTCAATGATTAAATGTTTGCACGTTGGTTATGTAGTCTTTGCTCACAAACCCTGAGAACGCATCCTGCTGCTGTATATACGTCTGTGTGTTTGCGCTGGAGTGAGATATTAGCCATTCGTTCTTCTGTCAGTATACTCTGACCTCTCTTATTCATTCATGTTTCATTTGTTTGACCCTGACCCCCCCCCCCCCCTCACAGGGACCCCCGTGCGGTGCTGTAATCTATTTTTCTCTTCTCTATTGGTAAGCATATTTGCCATAGCCAATCAGGTTGATTGATCATCAGCAAGGCCGCAGGTTTGGCAATCAGCTGGGTTGTCCCGGCCGCTGCAATTTCCCAACAGACACGCAGAGCTTGACAGCACAATAAACTGGCTATTCATCAAAGTGTCCCGCTCTTGGACATCAGGTCTGCCCTGGGGCGGACTCTCGTACCCCATAAACTGCCGTGCGCCGCTCTGAGGGCCAGCGGCGAAGCGTATGAGTGTACTCACCTCTCGTACAGCAGGGTGTGTTTGTGTTTGTTTGGGCAAAATCATATAATGTATCATTGAAGCAAGAAAAGTCCTTACATTTTTTGGGTATTTTTACGTACAAAATGTTCCATAACAAAAAAACAAACAAACAAGCAAACAAAACACATACGCACTCCTAAAACACCAGGTTTGTGACGTGAGATTATTTTGCATCTAGCATTTAGCCATATCGATCAGCATGTTAAGTGCATTTCATAGTAAACAATGCTATAATTGAAAGAAAGAAAAAATTGTCGATGACAATAAAAACTTTGAAATTTGGGACTAGTTAAATTTGAGTTCTGCTCGTTATAAGAGTATTTTGATTAGTATATACATTGTTTAAAATATAAACATCTGATATTACCATTTATTTATATTAAAAAAATTGCTGACACCACTGCTTTGGCTCTCAGGGCCCAATATACTCATCTTTGAAATGTATTTTATTTCATTTAATTCATTCATTCGTTCGTTCGTTCGTTCGTTCGTTTGTTCGTTCGTTCATTCATTCAGTTAATTTCATTCATTAATTCAGTTAATTCATTCATTCATTCATTCAGTTAATTTCATTCATTCAGTTCATTCATTCATTCATTCATTCATTCATTCATTGGTTCCTTCGTTCGTCCATTCATTCATTCATTCAGTTAATTTTATTTCATTCAGTTCATTAATTAATTAATTCATCCGTTCATTCAGTTCAGTTCATTCATTCATTCATTCATTTATTTATTCACTCACTCATTCATTCGCTCACTCACTCACTCACTCACTCAGCCAGGTTCGGGTTTTGTTCATTCATTATTCATCATTACAGTTATTCATGCTTCAGTCATTCTTTCTTTCACTTCAGCCACTCATCATAAACTCATTCACTTCATCCTTTAATTCCAGTCGTTTTTTTTGTTCATTATTCAATTCATTCATCATTCATTACAGGTCATTCATTCATCAGTTCATTCATTCATCAGTTCATCATTCATTCATTCATTCATTCTTTCATTCACTCACTCACTCACTCATCTTCATTCAATTATAATTACAGTTCGTCGTTTCATTCATTCATTCATTCATTCATTCAGTTCATTCATTCATTCATTCACTCATTGATTCATTCATTCATTCAGTTCGTTCGTTTCATTTCGTTTCAGTTCAGTTCATTTCAGTTCATTGAAGAACCATAGAAGAAGAACCATTTTGGGTTACCCAAAGAACCTTTAAGTAAACTTATTTTTTTCCCATAGTGTGAAGAGCATACATAATATTTGTGTTGTTGTTGTTTTTTTTGTTTGTTTTTTTAATTTTGCAGCGAAAGGGTTACATACATTTTAAAGGTTTTTGGTGGAAGCATAGATGCCAATAAATAACCTTTCTTTTTAGGAGTGTGGGTTCGGGACGACATGAGATGAACAACTATTCCTTAACTCTTAATGTTTTTGACTGCGTGTTCAAATGTAAATGCAGGTGCAGCTATTCTTCTACAGGAAGTCCTTCAGTGATACTTCCATGCAAATGATTCAGCCTTAAAGCAATATTGACTGAATGGGACAGAAGATGAATGATGGCTCTAATGTGATATCCACAAACAAAGAGGTCATGATAATAAAACATGTATCAGACGTCTATTACTTACACACACACACACAAAGACACAATGTTCAATACAAACAGAGCTGTAGGGAAGAGCAGCAGTCAGCGAAGAGCGTGCTTCTCAAAGCATTGTTAGAAAATGGTCTATGTGAAGGGTAGAGTCAGGAAAGTGTGTGCAGAAAGAAGATACAGAGGGTGAGAGCAAAAAAAAACAAAAAACAGGGGAAGACATGAATCTGCCAGCGCTTGCACACTTAGAGGCCAGTAGTCAAGTCAAAACCTGGTCAGCAAACCCAGTCAAATGGAGCCATTGCTCTTCTGCTGGAAACTAATAAGATCTTAAAACACACCAGCTACAAGCTCCAGTCCCCTCTGATCCACAGCAATGCATCACAAATCTGAACCCTTAGAAAGGTCAGCATGTTTACTGACTAATAAATATACCGATTAGAACGTTTCTTTAAATTAAGTAGTAATTAATGTTTTGATCAAATAATTAAGCAATAAGGGCCATGTATTACTAAAATGAGTTGGTTTTCAGCCTATAGCACAACCTGGAGTGATTTACGGCTTTTATAACATAAGTTACTTACTAACTAACTAGCTAAATAAATAAATGTCTCAAAATAAAATTTATATTTAGGTAAAAAAACAAACCAAAAAAAACGTTAATTTGTTTCTACAGGTGTTGTACCGTGATATACAGTACTGTTCAAAATGGATCGGTGTGATTTTTTTTATTTTATTTTTTTCTTTAATTGAAAAAAGAAACGTAATACTTAATATTTTTATTTAGTAAGGACAATAACGATATTTAAATGTGTATTTCAAATAAATGCCATTATTTTAAGCTTTCCAT
The DNA here is from genome assembly GCA_018155175.1 of Sinocyclocheilus anophthalmus. Taxonomy (NCBI): domain Eukaryota; kingdom Metazoa; phylum Chordata; class Actinopteri; order Cypriniformes; family Cyprinidae; genus Sinocyclocheilus; species Sinocyclocheilus anophthalmus. Next base: position 113,684 of record JADLZN010007105.1, read on the forward strand.
TCACCAAATAAAAAGAAATAAAAGAAAGAAATACACTGCTGTTTTCAACATCGACAATAAACAGAAATCTTTATTTGAGCAGCAAATCAGCATATTAGAAGGATTTCTGAAGACTGGAGTAATGATGCTGAAAAATCAGCCTTGCTTTCAAAGGAATTTCATTACAATGTTTTCATTTGAAATTGTTATTTTACAATATTGATGTATTTTTGATCAAATAAATATGTCCTTGGTGAGCACATGAAACTTCAAAAACTTTTGAACGGTAGTATACCATACACAGCAGCTCAACAGACAGGTGTTTTGTTTCAGAATCATTGTACATTTCCAGTTATGATATAATTTTTAGGAACAATCAAAAGTGGCATTCTCTAAAAACAGTGGACTTTCAAATGTTTTGAAAGCAGTTGTATGGAAATGAATGCAAAGTCAGGAGACTTTGGACACTAACCTGGCTGCCATTTCCTTGTTTAGTAGCAGAGGGCATGTTGTATGAGCAATCAGGATATGGGGGTTATCCTGGATGACCTGCCTATTGAGTCCCATTCCTCATATGAGCGCTCAGATGTGCTCAACAGGGAAGAACGGGCCATTAAAATGCCTTACGGAATATTGCTTGATGTCATAGAGATGTTGTTCCAACTCTATTCAGCATGCTAGTCTGCACTTATTATTTTAACCTGGGAAACAACATTATTTCAATCATTGATTTTTGTTTATTTTTAGTAATGCATTAAATAATACATAGGGTGCAATTTGAGCATAGGAAATTGCACTAATTATTTGAATCATGATGCTAGGAGAAACCGGGAAACAACAATCAAAACAAACAAAAAATTGTATTGTTTGTTTTTGGGGTTTGTTAGGAATTTGTTTTGCTTTTTGTTTTGCTTTGCTTTGCTTTGTTTTGTTTTGTTTTGCTTTGCTTTGCTTTGCTTTGTTTTGCTTTGTTTTGTTTTTTTTGTTTGGTTTTGTTTTTAGTAATACATTAAATAATATAGGGTGTAATTTAAGCATGGGAAATTTTAAGCTCCATATCTGGCAGTAATTCGCATGCTATTTAGCATGCTCTGCACTAATAATTTGAATCCTGATTGCAGGAGAAACTGGGAAACAACATTCAGTTGTGTTGTTTTTTTATTTATTTGTTTTGGATTTTGTTGTGAATGCCATCACTTGTTTTGGATTGTTGGTTTTTAGTAATGCATTAAATAATATATAGGGTGCAACTTGACCTATGTAAAAGAACCATGGTAAATTGTATGTCCTAAAAAAATTATTTTGGTAAGTGCAATGATCAAGTTTCTTCAAAGTTTCAATATTTCTATTTGGAAATATTGCATAAAATATTGAAAGTTGTTTTGTTTTTTTTAATAATACATAGGGTGAATATTGATCATAGCTGAAACATCGTTAATTTTATGTCCTAAGAATTATTTTGCCAAGTACATTGGTAACTTTCTCATATTTGGCAATATTTCATAAAAAGAAAAAAATAAAGTTGCATGTAGAGTAATACATATGTCTTTCCCAGTTATTTCCTCAACAGTGTCCAACAATGAACAGGCTACATTCTAACACTAGAATATTTAAAAACGAATGTCTAGCATATATTCTGAAGGTGTGTGGGGGTCTCTGGTAGCTGATCTGGGGTCAGGACCCAGCAGGTTGACATGTGCTGAAGAATCTGTATGTTCACAGCACTCGGGGCCATTCTCTCTCCACTTCCTGTGGTCTCACCGGGAGGAAAGGTCTGTTTGTGTTGCTACGGAGACATGGTGAAAGGCGCTGGGACCTCCCTCCCATCGACTCTCCTCCAGAGCTGCATATTGTTTAAAAAAAAAAAAAAACGATTTCCTCGCTCACTGAGGGGAAAAAAAGGAAAGCGAAGCGGCCGTGTTTCAAACAATTGCAGGAGACTACAATTAGTTTGTGTATTATGATAAGGCACAGCAAGGCAAGACGGGGAAGGTGAGCTCTCGTCCCAAGCCCCCTTAACAGTTTACTTTGCATTAGACAGCAACAACACTATAAACAAACGTCACAGTGAAGGGAGGACGAAATCCTAAACCCCTTGTTCGCGCCGACCTCCATCGCTGTTGTTTACTTGCATCCGCGGAGGTGAAAAGTCATCGTGCCGTCACGTTATTATATCACTTTCAAATGTGATGCTTACGGCTCGACTAAGCACAGTTTTGGCACTCCGGCTGAAGGTTCTGACTCTTGGATGTTCAGTTGGGTTTATTTGTGAATTTCATTGAGTTTGGGGACTTAATGCTTTGAATTTTTGGCCTGTATTGAGTGTTATTGTGTGTGTGTGTGTGTGTGTGTGTGTGTGTTGTGTAAAGGCAGCCGCTCTGCTGCAGGAAATCATGCTGTGCACAGGCGCCCTCTATTGCCAAAGCCCAGTGTGTGTGTGCTGGATTCGTCATGGGGACTGAACCACTATGACTTTTACAGTATAAAACAAGCACTATACTAAAGCAATGTGCCATAAAAACAAATATGCAGTTCTGCAGTGCAAGTAAACAAAGCACATCTCCCCTCTGTTTTTTCTGCGGTGTTGAATGAACCATCAGCGCCGGATTCAGTCGTGCGCTGTGATGTATCATATTTTCACGCTGAATGTCTGTAATGGACTTACAGTATCCCAACAAATTCAGATACCAAAAAACAAACAGCTACAACAGGCCAGCGAACGCTCTCTGGGACAATGACAGAGATGTAACAGAGGATGTTTTGGATAAAACGTGCATGTCTGAGCAGTGTTACGCTTCAAATCTGTTTAGACAACTGCTGAATGTTTGGCTTTCCCCCGCTGCGCCCTGAAAACGATACAGTGAATGTGGCTCTTACAAATTAGCCCCCCTTAGCTACCATTCAACACTTTCTGAACTCAATGAAGCTGCCTGACAACTCAGACAGCCTGCGCTCGCTTCAAGAGATGCTCTTCTTCTCTTCATATTATGCGAGTATTCTTCAAATAAGAACAGTGGAGCATTATTGGTAAAATAGCATTGAGGAATGCATGTCCCTGATCTGTTCATTTCTCCACAAATCCCTGTGTATTTATTTATTTACTTGTTTGTTTGTTTATCTGTTTGTTTGTTTGTTTTTAAACAACTATAAACAATCCTAGGACAACTAATAGCCCATATGGTCCTTCTTTTTGTTGGTTTAAAAGAATATTTTTAAAATCTAAGGGCTACTTTCATAAATATTCTCACTCTTTTATTTATTTATTTGTTTGTTTATTGTTTGCTTGTAGCAAAGTGTATTTATGTATTACTTTGTGTACTTTCTATTATTTAAAATCTTTATTGTCTATTTTATTGATGTTTTATTTTTAGTTATTACCGTTATTTTTGGTGATTTAATATTTTTTGTGGAATCAGAAAAACAGTAGGCCTATGACATTTTTATCTAATAATAACATACGCCGTAATATTTAAGATATTGAAAGATGCGGTGTGCTAACTTCCCAACGATTTTTTATAGGACTTACAGTCTATTGAGTGATTGATTGAAGCGTATTACTTGTATGTTTATTTATGCATTATTTAATGTACTTTCTATTCTTTATAACTCTAAATAATTTACAGTATTTAGTCCCATTATTGTATTAATTTAACTTAATATGTATTGTTTTATTAAAATGAAATCATATATTAATTTTTCCCCAATAATGAATACTAGCCTTAACATTTAGAGATATGAATATTTGTAAAATGTATTAAAATGAAATCATATATAAATTTTTCCCCCAATAATGAATACTAGCCTTAATATATAGAGATATGAATATTTGTAAAATCTTTTATTTTCTCACTCTTATTCATTCATTCAGTCCCATCATTTTTATAAATGTGTTTTTTGCTTTTGGTTCAGACTTTTTTATTTTTAGTTTTTAATTCATTGTGACAATCGCTGCAGAGATTTATGTCAAAAATGCTGTGAAGGAATGACTGGTTGCACTGATACCTTCATGCTCAGCCCACACGCATAGTGAAGGTTACAAATGCTCTTAAACGAAAGAGAAAATTGAGAGTTTAAATCGTTGCTGGATTTTTTTCTCTGTCTCTGTCTGTGCAGGAGTAGTATTATATTGCGAGATGCAGGTCTGTTTCGGTGTGAGGGAGATTGAGAGGCGTGAGAAAGCCATGTGAATTTCTGCCCCCTCGCATAATAGAACCTCTCTTTTATCAGCTCTCGCCTCAACAGCAAACCCGCTGACATTTCACCGTTTCTCTGCGGCACACGCCGTCCATGCCAAATCAGCTTTATTTCCCCATCTTTTTCCTTGTCTACATGTCTGCAAAAGTAGCTTCGGACTCCCCGCGTTCTACTCGATTTTGCCGTGTTTAATATTTCGAATCAAGGTATACTTGTTCACGTTCAGCAATGTTGTTGTGATATCAGTGCCGTTAGCCGCAGTCCAAATTTGTGGTTAACTCTAGATGTTTCTTCTTAGTTTGGGGAAGGAGGAAGTGTACAGGGCAAGGAGAGGGAGGGAGTTTTGAGCAGGGGGTCACTGAAGATTTTGTTAACCCTTTAACCACAATAACGTACGTCTGCAAACTAGTGAATTGATTCCAATTCAAACTGCAGGCAGAGTCATTTGGTTTGTGGTCTGGAAGGAGAGATTACACACACACACACACAGAGAGAGTCAGTGACTGGGGAATTGCTGTATAGAGCTCCATGTTTGTATCTGACGCAGGAATGCATTATTTATACTAGCATGATGTTAGTGCTACAACACGTGTAACTCATTCAGATGGCAGTAAAATTAGATATGTGAGAACGTTGCGATGAGCCTGACAGATATTACCGAGATTTACAGTACATGTGCTTCTGAGAGAACAGTAGCAGACGGCAGCATTAAATGAACTGATACATCTGTGTTAGATATATAACTTGTGTATCCCAGCAGCCCCTGCAGCTGCCGGGACTCTGATAGAGTGATAGACGGAAATCAGACACAGTGAAATAAGCTGTAAGCATACTGAACACATCGACAGGAGCGTCACATTCTCATAGCTGCACATACAGAAATCTGGTGCCGTGACCCGGATCTGAGGTCGCTCTCGAATCTGAATTCCAGTTATCAAATGTTACTGGCAGAAACATTTAAAAAAAAAAATATTCCCACAAATTTAACGACTAGATATACTAGAAAGGATAGCGGATCGAAAAAAAAATAAAATGAAATAATAATAATAATAATTTTAATGTAAAAGTCTGTAAAAATGCTACAATAAAACACTAGATTTAGCTGTAGATTTAGGTTAAATCTGTAAAAAAAATAAAAAATACAGTAAATGTTGCTACTGAAATGTTTTATGGTAAAGTTCTGGCAACAGCCTTTCCTTATGAAACAGACACATTTACCAGGACACATTTTTTCCTCTGTATGATAAATGTCACCCTGTATACAGATATCTCTGAAAGGGAAATGCCTTGTTCCTATTACAAACCCTTTTGTATGGATTGCGTGAATTTTTACATGCATTGGGAGTTTAGATCTGCATTGAACATGTTGTTAGTTTAGAAAATGTTTATGAACATCTGCCAAACAATTCACCACCCTTTCCAAAAAAGAATAGAAAGAAGTCATCAAGCCGATAAAGGTGAGTTTAGCTCAGGCTGAAATGAAATCCGATCACCACACATATTTATTTGACCCTTTACCTTTATCAGTCCGACACTATTAAAATGTAAATGTCATCTTTTTGGTGGAGGTGTGAAATGACGGAGCCAATTATTGGATTTTTTTTTCTTTTTTTGGCCAAAGTGATAAAGTCAGCAGACTTTATGCTAATAATTTGTCTTCCTCGTAGTGCAGTGTAAGGGTAGTGATGCGTTTCCTTTCCTCTCTTTCCTTGAGGTACCGTTCCCTCACAGTGGTGCGAGTAATTGAATCAAGTCAATACCAATGCACCCCCCGCCCCCCCATCCCGGCTTCCCCTACCAAATCCCCTCACCCAAAAAACCTGACGTCTGCTGCTGATGAGAGCCAGATGTGAGAGCCAGTGGGCCCATATAGCGGCCCGTGTCTTAAAGGTCCAGCATCATTCTGATGAAGGATATATCTTCATTGAGGAGATGGGTCGCCCATTACCTCGCCGAAGGAAATCGAGGCCCACATGTGTGCGGTTGAGCGTGTGCGTCTGCGTGTCTGTGTGCGCTCCCCTTGTTTTATGAACAGTAGAAGGCGGCTGACACCCATCCTGTTTCTGGCAGCTTGGCGGGTCTGGATCCAATCCCGCAGTGCTCATTAAAGAGCAGAACCATCTCTACACCCATCCTTTAATGAA
>JADLZN010007105.1:122500-175000 GCA_018155175.1 Sinocyclocheilus anophthalmus
AAAAGCCCAGCTGCAATGAGGAAACTGAGACGTGTGGAGTCTGTTCTCTGGCCTCTGATAAAGTCGTGTTGCTCATAGCAGACTTCATGTGTGTCTGTGCTGGACAGAGGTAATTACCACATGCTCTGGAGTTACACAATCCCACTTTCTCAGATGCCACAGTAGTAGTTATAGACCGTACCTAGAGGTCAAACAATCACCTTAACTTCCCCTTTCTTCGCCCTGCAGATATAAGAGTAACTGCTTTAGTAGGTTACCTCACTTCCTGTGACTTCATAATCCCTCCTGGGATTTGCTGATTCTTGCAAAACTGGTTTTATTGGTAGAGTTGACCCAATGAGAGCAATCAAACCCATAACCTTGGTGTTGAATAGTTAAATGTAGTTTTTTCTTCACCAATTTTCTCTGTGGCACTGGCATTAAAATAGTTTTTTTGTGCAACTTTAAGACTTCCATATGTAAATGAGTTCCAGTGTGGTTTTCTGTTTCCCAGTAAGTGTCGGAAGTGAGACTTTTATATTCACAGTGGTGAGACTTTTATTTTGACAGCAGGCGAAAAGAAGTGTTCCATTCTCCAACTGTTCTTTCTAGAAAATGCTCAAAAACTAGGGGACGATATAATTTTTATTTTGCGACAAAATAAACAATCAAAGAGTTGAGATTTGAATATATCATTTTGTATGTAGTGCAAGTTGGATATACAGTACTATACAACTTTATGTATAGGACTGTCCAATAATGTATATCTATTAGTGCTTTCAAACGATTAATCGCGATTAATCGCATCAAAATAAAAGTTGTGTTAATTATAATGTAGTGTATGTGTATATTTATTATGTATAAATACACACACATACAGTATATATTTGAAACTATTACATTTTACCCTTACATATTATTCAGATTCTTTATATGATTATATATAAATATATTAATATATAAACTACTATTGTCTTAAAGATATTGCATGCATGTGTTTGTATATTTACTATATACATAATAAACATACACGTATAAACAATATAGTATGTAAACAAAATCTTTTTTTTTTGGATGCGATTAATCGCGATTAATCATTTGACAGCACTAATATCTATATATTTTAATTTTATCCTTTCCTATTTATACAACTGGAATGCAGCAAATATGCATTTATACCATGTAAACAAGTCAATAATAAATATTTAATTGCATAAGCCTCGCAAACTTTCATGAATTCAGCTGTTAGATCCTCTGAATTTTGCAATTGTAGCCTGATTGCTGAATACTGAATATGTTCATGTGATCATGTTTTTATTTATTACACTCCCCCCAGCCCCCTAAATCACACATACTGATGAATCATGTTCAATAACACCATGGATATTTGTTAGGATTGTTTCAAATTTTGTAAATAAACAAGAAAGGGTGAAAATGGGAAATTGGAAAGGAAATGGAGTCAAATATGATTTAACGTAGTCTTTATAAATGACCAAATATTGAATCTATTAGGAAAATTACTACTTGCAGACAGTCATTTATTTAAAAAGATATCACGAAATAATATGACAGATGGGTCTAAAAAGCCAGAGCTCTTAAGACTGGAGTGATTAAAGGGGAAAAGTGGAGAGAATGGAAGTCACGGGCTAAGCCCACCTCAGTGCTACGTAAACATGACACCTTTTCACCCCGGCTGAGAAGAAAATGCTCGGTAATGACCCGCCTCGAACTTCCCAGCTCTGGCTGACCCCTTTCTTTAGCTCGGAGCAGCTTAATTCTTACTAATTACATTCCTGACTGACAGAAAGTTGGCAGCTGCCGCAGCGTCGGCCCAGGTACTCTGGCATCTCTGGCACTGGAGGAGAGAGGGCTCAGAGAGACCAGACATACAACACTAAACCTGACAAATCCATTCATCAAGCAAGCCGAGGAACATTGATCAGAGAAGATTGATTGGAAATGTTAGCCTCCCATGGAGGAACATGTAAAGTCATTAGAAATGAGTGTCGTTTGAACATTCCAGACAACTCCAGATAAACAATCTGGCCCAAGTTTTTCATAAAAAAGAAGCTAAAATCAGCAAACATCATGGTGTTTTGTCATCTGAATGGGACACATGGTTTGGATCAATATTAGGACCGATTTGGAGTCATTAGAGTCATTTCTGAGAGTAGTTTTTGTCATCTTACTCGATACATTACAGTGAGGGTGTTCGTTTGCATTGTGAGATACACAACTGTCGTCAGACAGTCTATTAATGTCAACTACACTCCCCAAAGCAATGCTTTTCAAGGGTTTTCTTGTTTTTTTTTATGTACCAATAGATTAAAAAAAGTACCATTCAATGTATGCCAATCCAAAAGCTTAAAGCAACCCCCCCCCCCCACACCCCCCCCCCACCCCCCCCACCCCCCCCCCCCCCCCCCCCCCCCCCCACCCCCCCCCATTCACTGCCGTTATAAAGCTTGGAAGAGTCAGGACATTTTTTAATATAACTCTGATTGCATTCATCTGAAATAAGAAAATCATATACTGTACACGTAGGATTGAGGGTGAGTAAATCATGGAGTTGTAATTTTTATTTTTGGGTGAACTATCCCTTTAAAAGCAAACATTTTTTTGGACTAGTTATAGTTGTGGTTGAGTTGAAAATTATGCAGAGAAAACATATCATTTGAACAGTTTGTTGAGAAGGAGTCTGAGGCTACGTTTACACGACAATGATATAGTCAAAAACGGAAAAGTTTGTCCCTTGCATTTTTTAAAAGTTTCACGTATACACGGACAACGTTTTCAAAATGATTCGCGTTTACACATATCCGCGAAAACGGCTGTATTACGTATGCCAGGCCAGTAGTTGGCGCTGTTACCTTAGTAAACAGTACCTGTAGGGAAGTGACGATTATATGATGTATATGATGCATCTCCACTGTTGGTTGTAATATTGGTGAATCCAAAGTACAGTAAGTAAATCCAAACTTTGCTGAAGAAGCGTTAGCAAAGTCTTGAGCAGCAACAACAGTAGCTTGTACTCCGCCACTGTTGTGTATGTTTGTTTGCGCTTGCCTTTAAAATCGACACGTACTGCGCATGTCTACATACCTAACACGTACTATGCAAGCATGACGTCACGTTTTCAAGATTCCGTATTGGGTGTTTACACGGAAAGATAACGGTGGAAGGGCTTAATTTGTGCCGGAACAAGCCGGATCCTGATCAGGCACCTTCGAATTTGTCCGAAATCTGATCCGGCACCTCATTTGACAGATCCCCTCCTCACGCGCCAATGAAAGACATTTGTGTTGACCTATAACGTGCATATATTTAATGAAAAAAACTTCTATTATGAGCAGGCTTGCCTAGCATCTACATTTGAAAAACGAAATGCGACGTGGCTGCTCTCACAAACACGAATGCACGGATCCAATACTGATACACATGCGTTTTCTTTCTCCGAATTGTTTACATTTAGTTTAACAAACAAACAAACTGGACTGTGCTTACGAGGTATAATCGCCAGGACGGCCATTTGACATAATTTTTGTTGTGTATTTGGCTGCATTGACGACTGCAACAATGACTCGATTAGGCAAGTGACAATTCTGTCGACTGTCCCGAAACCCGAGCAAAAGTCTTGTATTGCAGCGTGCAGTAGTGCAGACGAGATGTGCTGTTGTGAAGCCGCTTTGAGAGTGAGAGAAGACGCGGTACAGCTGAATCACCTACGCTGTTTTCATCTGATTGTTTGTGTGGATTTATTTACTCATCTAACCTATATGCTCTATTGAATATGTTTGCAGGAATTTCCCTCAAACTCGAAAGCAGATTAAACATAATTATATTATACAGAGAATTGTGAAATAGATTTCCATGACTTTTCCAAAACTTTTCCAGGCCTCGAAGTTTTAAAATTTCATGACTTTTCCATTTTTTTCATGACCGTAAGAAGATGCACGCTGTTAATCACGTAAGCTGGTCCTCCATTGCGCGAATTCTCCGTTACCTCTCCCTCCTCTAATCACATGCCGGATCCGTATCCGTCACCCCGCTTTGTTCCGGAACCTCGCAATTTACAAATTAAGCATGACGGTGGCATAAAAGTTTCCCGTGGTGGCCTGAACAACCATTGTCGTGTAAACGGCCAATGAGGCCTCAGCGCACAGTGGAATGGAACTCTTGAGACTAGCAAATAGCTTTGAGGAACTGAACAGATTGTGTGCCAGCTCCGGCTTTCTTAGGTACAATCAAAAAAAAAAAAAAGGTACTTGATTCTTTGTGAATCAAGAACGGGGGATAAAAATGAACCTTTAGGAAATTATTTGCTGCAACTCGATACAGGGGTCAGTCTTGGAGGATTGTGTTTAAGCAGTTCAGGCAGTTTGTATGGCCTTGTATAAGTATCTCATGTTGTGGTTATTTCAGATTTGTTTATTAAACCGGATATTTACACAACCCACTTTTTAATATCTAAAAATCTGACACTTTTTTTTTTAGCATTTTGCTCTTTAATTTACACGACAAACATATGTTTGGGGGCTGAAATGCTAACTTTGGAAACGGATATGCAGTTTTGAAACAATACGGTTATGTGCAAAAGTTGTGAAAATGGTGATGTCTTGAGCATGTGTATTATGCGTTTGTGTATTCGTGGCCTAATGGTTAGAGAGTTGGACTTGTAACTCAAAGGTCGTGGGTTTGAGTCGCACCGTACCGGCAGGGATTGTAGGTGGAGGGAGTGAATGACCAGCGCTCTCTTCCGCCCTCAATACCACGACTGAGGTGTGACCCTTGAGCAAGAACTAAACCCCCAACTGCTTGCCGGGTGTGTGTATGCACTTGGATGGGTTAAATGCAGAGCGCAATTCCAGTATGGGACACTATACTTGGCTACACGTCACTTTCACTTTTCACTTTACAAAGTGGCATCGCCAACTACTGGCCTGGCATGCATAATACAGCATATTAGGTCATTTTTACAGATCCGTACTGATCGTTTTAACAGCGTTGTGTGAATGAAAAAGCACATTCTTGTTGTGTAAAAATACCCTTACATGAGTCAAATAATCCACAGAACTATAAGTACCAAACATCTTCATTCATCTTGCTCCATGTAAACCACTTTCAGATCAGTATGACTCAAACAAACAAACAAACTAACAAACGAACAAAAAAAAAACATTGCAGTATTAGATTCTAATGGTAGATTCATATTTATAATACACCACTCTAAAATCCTGATTTGATTCTCTACATCATATTTATTTATAATCAGAACAATAGGTATCTAGCTAGCACACACACACGTGCTGGTATATGGGGTTTACGAGGACTCTCCTTAGGTGTAATGGTTTTTATACTGTACAAACTGTATTTTCTATTGCCCTACACCAACCCTACCCCTCACAGAAAACTTTCAGCATTTTTAGATTTTCAAAAAAACACAATTTAGTATGTTTTTTAAGCCTTTTAAATTACGAGGACACAGGAAGTGTCCTCATAAATCACCTTAACATTGTAATACCTGTGTCATACCCATGTCATTATACAAATCTGTGTCTTCATAAACCACATAAACATGCACACACACACCACACATCAAATTTAATAAATTTGCACTAAATACAACTAATAAAACAGAAATAAATGCCTTATAAATTGTATAATAACATAACTATAAACTAACAACAATGACAAACAGCATATTTTTTCATCAGGAAATATATGATGTACAATATCAATGTATTTATATTGTTTACTGTATGTCATGATGTCATGTGCAAGGCTGTGTAGAAACGAGCTCAGTAACTGTCACATTACTCATGCAAATTTTTTTTAAATACAAGTAATGAATGTAGTAACATCACTACTTAGTCACACCCCAACGCTGTCATATTTGATGAACACATCGTGCTCCATCATGTTAAAAGCATATGCGCTGAGCAGCTGAATTCGTAAAGACGTGATCTTGGTCACAGAAGTCCACGGTAGACCCAACTTCTAATTTGGTAGCGTTTGACATGTGTTCGGTTCCGACAGTGGAAAAAGACTGTAAATCACACCTAAATCCAAGACCAGGCTCGGTCTGTGACCGCTGAAGCAGTCCATCGAGAATAAATGAACAAACAAGAAATGAACATGTCTGCAGGTTCAGACTCTTTCCATTCACAGGCGTCAGAGTTTAGAGCCGTGAAAATCTGTTAGACACAATGTACATTAATCCTGCTGTTTCTGTGCTTTGACTCCATTTACTAGCCGTTCGTACAGAGCAACACTAATCAGTTCAAGCTTCATGGTTCCCATTAAAAAGGCCAGCGATGCTCCACATGATTTGCTCAGTCTCCTAGAAGAGCCGTTTTCAGACACATGTGCATGTTGCGATGTTTTTATCGCAATGTCCTGATCTCCTCAGCCTCGCTCAGCTGTTGAAGATCAAGTTGCCAGCATGTGTCTTTACTATATAATTCAGGGATTTTTGGGCAGTGGCCTGGAGAAACCAGTTCAATAGCATAACAAAACACCTTTATCACATATTTCACAGCCAACTACAACCTGTACGGTTTTACTTTTTCCTGTAGCGACTAGACAGTTACAGGACATTATGTTCTCAAAGTTCGTTCTCCTTCATGCAGTCTTTCGTTGGTACGTATATGGATTGTTATGCTCATAAGATGTGTTTGTGGACATCATATAGCTGATGTTTATGATATAATGGTTTCGAATTACATTGCAACATCGAAGCAAGAGCTTAGTTAGAGGAAAGGGACGCTACAAGGATAGGGATTTTTTTTTATAGCATAATACAGCTCTTGTGTTTGGATAAGACAAGGGCCCTTCTGCTCCCCAAATCCTCAGGGCTATCTTTCAAACAGTGATAGTTACGGAAATTAGTGGCGCAGAAATCCATAAGCATCACTCGTCAGGGGGCTTATTAAGTGTCTTTGTGAGTTTATGAGGGGTGGGCGAAGCTCCGAGCGCTTCCCTGGCTCCACCAGCTGAGAAGAGTCACCATCACACACACACACACACACACACATTGACTTCTATTGTTTTTATACTGAACTAATAATCTCCTGACCCAAACAGAAACTTTTCAGCATTTTCACATTGTCATAAAAACAGAAGTGAATATGTTTATTTAGGCGTTTGATTTGTGGGGAGAATTGAGATTTCAGGTGAAACTGAAACACACTTCATACGCTCACAGTAATGACTCAATGGAGATTGTTTCTCCAACATTGCCTCTGATCTCCTACTGTATATTTGTAATAACAAGGTTATTCAATTGTTGTTTTGATCAGTAAACAATCTGTAAAGGTTGTTGAATTGTTATATGGGTTGTTGGTTGTAAGGTTGTTGTCCTGAATTGTTATATGGGTCTTTGGTGATTAAAAAGTTCTTCAGATCAGCATGTTGGTTTCTTGGTTCTTTAAAGCACAAGTACATTAACGGCAAACAAACAAACAGTAAATGGACGCATTTAATAGATACAATGACATGCATACCTCTTCTATGATGAACATTACATTTTTGAATTAAAGTCATTTTGATATATTTTGTTGTAAAAAAAAAAATCTAGCTAGTGTGACAATAAAAGAAGTAATTAAAAGGATGAATTAAAAAAAATTGCATAATCATATGTTATAAATTATTCATAAAGTTTCATAAAATAACCCAAGTAAACCAGTTTTGCTTGAAAATGTTATTACAATCTATTATTATTATTATTATATTATTATTGAATTGCTCTTTCTGATACATACTTGCAAAGTTGCTTGTGACCCTACAAATTTTGACGACAAACTTTTTAAAAAATAATATTGATAAATGAGAATATAATTATATGGTTGAAAAAATATATGTATGCCTGTATGTATGATGTATTTATTTATTTATTTATATTATTTATTCTTATTTGGGCACCTACACTACTTGACATTTTCATAATTTATTAAATGCTATGAACTTTTAAAAAAAAAACATGCACTTAGTAGTTTAAAATCGAAATCATTTCAAACTGTTTCTGCACTGACACAGAAATTGGTTAAGGGTTTACTTTAGATAACTTTTTTTACTTTTTGTAGATTTCACAAATAATTACAAAGAAGCCACAAACAACACATGGAATTAAACATTTTGAAGTAGACCCAGACTGAAGTGAGAATTTTCTGGTAAACCATACCACATAAGCTTGTTTATTTAAAGGGGGTCATATGACATCTAAAAATAACATTATTTGTTTATTTGGTTTACACGAAATGTTTATAACGGTTTTAAGGTTCAAAACCACATTATTGTTCCAAATACTGTACATATTGTTTTTCCTCTGTGCCCCGCCTGTTTCTGAAATGCTTCATTTTTTACAAGCTCACCGGTTGAAAAGGGGTGTGTGGTGATTGTCCATCTATCCAGTGCGTTGTGATTGGCCGAATACCTCAGCGTGTGACGGAAATGTTACGCTCCCCTTAACATACTGTGATGCCGTCTCCAAGCAGGTCGAGACAAAACCAATAAAACCCATTATAAACTAGGCATTTGTTGCATCCAGTGGGGATATAATTACTGATTATAATGACTTGTATTGTCTTTTTACGCGTTGTGTTGCGTATCGTGCCGCGTAAACATAAAATCATTTGTCTGCATTTGTGATCGATAAGACAAAGCAACAAGCGCTACTCTACATATGCCCAAACTCGCGTTTTGAATCATCAGCTGCAAAGTCCGTTATCTTGTACATCACCTCCCCGTGAAACAACTGCGTAACTTACAGTCTGTGAGTCAGAAGCGCCAGACTGTCCTTGCAAAGTTGGAACTGCCCCACTTTATAGAAACAGCCTTTGTGCCACAGACGCATTGTAGTCTACTCTCCCAGGATCAGGAAACAGTCCTCCATAAAATGCGCTGCACACATCTGAATATTTGGGTTGAAGTGTTCTGGAACAGTGTTGTAAATACAACTTAACCACTGATTTCTAGTTTGTGTCCATTTTTGGAAGGCCAAACATAGTAGTTTCGCTTTCACTACGAAACACAGCGTCTTCACGACATGCGGCGGCGGCAACAATACTACAGCGAGAATAAAAGTTACTCCTTCTTTCTTTGCATGAACAATTGGGCAGTGTTATGCAAATCTTCTCACATAGTGATGTAGACATGTGGGGGCGTGTTAGAACGAGCCGTTTTAGGGGGGCGTGGACGAGTCTTAACTTTTATAAAGAATATCTCTTTGGGTTTGAGACTTTAGTCTTTGCAACTTTACATATCTTATCTATGCACGAAGAGCTTGTTAACACTCCAAAGAGAAAGGAAAATTTGAAATTGCATCATATGACCCCTTTAAACCTTGAAAAAAATCATTTTTTACAGTGTGGTTTTTATGGGAGCCTTTATTTTTAAGACTCCAAAACTGATCATTATAGACACTAAGATGGCATTTCCATTGGTACAGAGAGATGGACCGGCGCAGTGCAGTGGTGCTCTCCTGTGCCATGTGGGTCTAAAACTGTTTGTGAGGGTGCTGAAAAGGGCTGTCATAGCACCCCCACCCACATCGGTGACACATGTCATCACCAGGATTCATCTCCAAAATGTCCAGCGTCAGGTGGAAAAGCACATCTTTCAGTTCCACGGGGTCTCATCTCTCTGCGATGCTGCTGAAAGAATGTGTTTTCATGAAATGCAGCTACATTGAAAAAAGCAATATAAAAATACTTTTGCAAATATCTCCCTGATGGAATTCTTCTCGCTATTTGAGAACAGTTTGAAATGCAAAAGCATCATATGGCATCAAACAACGTTACATTTACATCATAAAGCCGTACACCTCGCAATCATAAATCTTTGCGGACATGGACATTGATTCCAGTAATAATATGTGCTTGAATGTCGCATGGATGCCTCTGTCGAGATCCATCCATCTATGAAACAGGACATGGCGGTAATGGGAAAGACTGTATAGCCGCAGGCAGTAAGCCAGCTCATCAGCCCAGTGAACTTTGATGCGTTACTAGTAAATATAATTCCATTATTTTCTCACAGCTGAGGAAGCTGCAAGGTACACAAGGGCGTGAACCGGCGGTCACGAGGGAGCGAACCCCGGAGCACAGCGGGAAAATTATGTTGTTGTTTCTTCCGAATGAGTTTTCATGCAGGTGTGAGCGGGTCGTGGAGAGATTCGTTTGTCTTGAGGAGTCTGCTTTCTGATATATCACTACTCTGAGAATATTTACGGCATAAAAGAAGAGATCTCTAGATTAAACTAGATTTGTGTTTCCTAAAGGAAAGACAGTGCTTGCAATGTTTTAAAAGATTAGTGTTAAAGTTTAAGCTATGATTATGCATATAGTAAATTAAGTGTCTTGTTTTCTGTTGGCTGTGTATTAAAATCAACACATAATACCATTAGTGAAGCATAACAGTTATAGATATAGTTAAATGGATGCAAGAAAAGACCAGTCAGAATGATTGTGCCAATAGAAGTAACAAAAAAGGCCAAATGCAATTTACAGAATCACCCCCCTTTAAAATCACATTTTGTTGCTTTGCAGCCTGGAATGAAGATGCACACAGTTTTTGTTTTATCCAGCTGTATTTTACTCTGGCAATTTATAAAATCCAAGTGAAATATATAACACCAACAAATAAATAAATAAAAGAATACAAAAAAAAACAATTACTGAGTTGTAAAAAGGATCACCCCCTTGTGTCAGTATTTTGTCAAACCACCATTTGCTTTAATTACAGCCTTCAGTCTGTTGGGATATGTCTCTGTCTCTACTAACTCTGCATATCTAGACTTTGCAATATTTGTTTTGGCAAAGCTCAGTTGTGACTGCATGTGGCCTTCCTTGAAGAGTGGCTTTTTCGTAACCCTCCTATTGCACCGCATTGTGGATGAATTTGTTGAGATTGTCATTGCATGCCCCAATGACCACTCTTTGTCATAAATTCCTGCAGCTGCTTCAGAGTTGCTGTAGCTCTCGGTCACCTCTCTGAGCAGTTTCCTCTGGCTCTTTCATCCAAAGCAGCGTCCTGATCCAGGGAGGGTCTGTGTCATACCCAATACCTTCTCCTACTAACTCTTAATAATTACTTCACTGTCTTTTAAGCCTTGATAAAACAATTTTTTTGGGGGGTCCATCTCCTGTCTTGTGCCTGTCCACAACTTTATCCCTGAGATCTTTTGACAGTGCTTTGCCACTCATAGTTGATTGTTTGCTTTAATTGTACTACTAAGGACTGAAATGCTTCAGGAAAGCTCTTTTCTTGCTGAGCTAATCAAAATGACCACATCTGATCACAGTTAAAAGTCAAATGGCTTTGTATGCCATTGAGAAGATGATGGCTGGATAAAACAAAAACTGTGTCCGTCTTGATTTCAGGTTGCAAAGCAACAAAATGCTATTAAAAGGGGGGTGATTCTTTTCTATACACACTGTAGAAATACAACTAAGCGTGCTAAAGAAGCGGTTGCACATAGATCCAGAAAAGGACCACTACAAAAAAAAGATACAGAATAAAAAGAAGGCCATCACCAATCGTTGTGCAAAACATATGCAAGAAAGAAGACAATCAATGTAGTATTCAAAAAATCCCAGAAAGAAAATGAGTTTAGCTGGTTCGATTTTGAATGCCGAACATTCTAACAATGTCTATGGAAAATTAAAAAATTAAAAAAATAAATAAATTAAAAAATAAATAAATAAAAAGTATATAGCATACCATCTCTCTCTCTCTCTCACACACACACACACACACAAATGTCTTGACTGTCAGCAGATTTTTCTTAGCATCTAATCTTTCTTGACAGGTCTCTTTTTATGTGTAACATCTTTATGAATACTTTGACTGGACTATTTTAGTTTTTCCGGCGCTTTGTGGCACAGAAGAACCATTTTCTGTTTAGTATTTCACTTTGCGGGATGTTGTGCAGATGAGAGCTGAATTTATGCATTAACACACTCCAAAAGCCTGAGCTCGCTCACCCCTGACTCTCCAGAGGAAGTTGGGGATAGACTTCCAGCTCTCCAACTGCCTGCGGGCAGCAGTCAGAGATGGACATAAGATTAACATATTAAAATATTGGTATATTTCCTTTTCAAATTCAAAATCAGAGTTACTGGCAGCAACATGCAAAGAAAGTGGTGTGTGTGTTCAAATTTTTTTCTCATGTGTGTGTGTGAGACATATATACACATATGTCTTCGGGGAGGCCGTGTTGTGCGATAAATCAATACAGTCTTTATGAATGATAGCATGTCAGTGTTGACCACCAAACCCTGGAGGGAAATCTCCTCGCTCTATCTGTTGTACTACTCCTGACCGCTCTGAACACTAAGAGTATGATTGGTGGAGGAAAATGAGACACTTTCTCATCTCAGTTACTGTAGCCATTTGAGCAAAAGAAATATTGGGATAAGGAAAAAGATGTAGCTATCTACAGGAAGACGGGGAGGGGTTGTGGGTTAGAGTTAGAAAGGGGCCTGTATTCTGCTCAATCTAAGTCTATCACCTCAACTCACTAATGGAAACCAGAAGAGCCTTAAACAATCCCTGCTCTGTTGCTACCTGTCCTTTTCTCCACTTGGGCGTTTGTGTATGTTTTTGTATCCATCTTTCTCTCTTATAACTTCCTTTTGTCTCATATACATTACACTGTAAAAAAAATCCGTAAAATTTACGGTAAAAAAACGGCAGCTGTGGTTGCCAGAATTTTACCGTAAAAAATACGGTAGCAACGTTTTAGGTTTTACGGTTTTAACTTAAATTTACAGTTAAATACCGTAATTTCATTAACTGATATAATGTTAATATACCAACCTATTGAAGTACTGAAATCTGTTTTGTACATTTGTAATACACTCATAACCACCAAATGCAGGTGGTGATGAGAAAGTCACACGATGAACCAAAGCCCATCACAAGCAGCTTTTAAATAATAACATATATAGAAGGTGCACAGTGTCATTCACACAAACACTAAACACCATCAGGGTAACACACATGAAATTAAAATAATGCAATAAACATTCATTTAACAACATTAGGTGTAACACACAACCCTAATATACAAAACTGATAAGAAAAAACTAAGAAGAAACATAGTTATTTCAACAAAACAACATCAAATTTGAAATGTAATGCAGGGAATTCTGGGAATGTCAATTTACGGTTATTCACTGTAAATTATACAGTCTTTTTCCCTGACAAAAACGGTATACTACCGTAAAATTAATGTCCAATACATGTAATGTCCAGTACAGTTTTTCACCGTATATAGTAGGGGAATTTACCATTAACCATTTAACAGGTTTTTACTGTAGCATTTTTACAGTATTTTACTGTTAAATTCACGGTCATATTTTACAGTGTAGGGTTGGGTGATGTCTACCAAATTGGCATCAGACAATATCTATGCCTGCCAAAGTCAAACTAAGTACACCAAAATCAAATGATTTTTGTGTCAAGATCTTCGTTCTTCCATACTGCAATATCAGTGAGCGAATGACTCTTACAAATGTCTCTTATGATTTGGTTCTTTTGAATAAATCAAGTCAAAACTACTCATTATTTAGAATCTAACTCATGAGTTATTGGTTTGAATTGGTCTAATGACTCACTCACTCATTGAGTTTCTCGACTCATTCACTGAATCGAAACTGAACCAAATAGACCAAGTACGGTTTTGCTTATAAAAAGTAACAAATATTTAAGGTCAATATGAAAAGTAATTTTATTCTGCAGTTACATTCGGTCAAAATGACTCACTCAAGTGAATCAAAAG
This sequence comes from Sinocyclocheilus anophthalmus, assembly GCA_018155175.1. Classification (NCBI taxonomy): domain Eukaryota; kingdom Metazoa; phylum Chordata; class Actinopteri; order Cypriniformes; family Cyprinidae; genus Sinocyclocheilus; species Sinocyclocheilus anophthalmus. The sequence goes on from JADLZN010007105.1 coordinate 136,260, forward strand.
TGCAAAAAAAAAGTACTAAAAGAAACATAAGGCAACAGAAATTGTTCAAACTAATATGAAAAGTCATTCACAATTTATTCTGCAGTTAGATTTGGTTGAAAACGATTCACAAATCAGTCTCTAATTATGAATTACTGGTTTGAATTGGTCTAATTACTCACTGAATCAGTCAAAGTAGTTTTTTTACTTACTTGCTGAACCTCAAGTGAATCTTTTTTTGTTTGTTTGTTTGTTTGTTTCCAAAACACAACTTGTTATTAAAAAAATAATAATGTGATTAATTTTGTGTTATGAAAAGTAATTTGTGTTTCATTTTGCAGTTCCATTTGGTAAATGATTCATACTCATGAATCACATACTCACAAGTCTCTAATGATGAGCCATCGGTTTGAATTTATATTGCAGTGCCATTCATTGTCATCTGATAGTGGCGCAGAAATTACCCACTTTACCTGAACAAGAGTTGTATAAGCCCATAGTCTTCATGATTATATGGTTCATTTGCAATGATTATATGGTTCATCAACGCTAATAGTTTTTTCTATCCTGGATCCCAGTGAAAACATCAAGCTCTTTCTTCTTGCAGCTTGAGCAGGGCTGAAAATTTTTCTTTTTATCCTTCTCGCTCTGTCTCTCTCTCTCTTCTTCTGCTGAAAAGTGCTGCTCTAAGACAAAACTGGTGCAAACTGGAGGGAGGTGGGGTAAGGGGATCTGTGAATGGTGTGAAAAGTATTAAGTGCCAGTAATAATTGGAAGAGAGCCTAGAGAATCCAAATATAATCTTACAGCAGGAACACTTGTAATGCGTTCAGTCTGGACGCGGCCCCGAGTGCTGACAGGGGCCGCCGCCGCCGCTGCAGCGGGCCCCTTTCCCTCAGACTCTATCAGTCTCTCACTTATGTTCACTCTTTCGTTATTCTTTAAAAAAGGAAAGAAGAAAACACGTCTGTGTCATCGAAATACTGCTGTGTCGTCCTGACCAGGCAGCCAAAGAAAACACTTGCTCTATTTTTTCTGGCGTGTTTACTAAACCTTACCCTTTAACATGGTTTCCCTGCTCGAAGAAGAGCGTGCGAGTGTTTTCTAACACAGGGGATCAGGATCTCGCCTAGAAACTATTTTGTCATGCGTGGGACAAAGGCCGCTCATAGCGGGACGCCGTCCGTCCATCTGAGTCTCCATGGGATCACAAATCCCAAAACAAATGAGACAGTTTGAAAGAATCTGGGAAGTGTAACCAGTTTTAAACAACCATCTATATAGATTACGTACAGTGAATCTTATAATTTGACTAAACTTTACTAAAACATCATGGCAGATTATTTTTGACTTAAAGTCACACATTATGTTTTATTTAATTTTTTTATAGCCACCACTTTATATTTCCACACTTTTGATGCAACATTGAACAAAGAAATTAGCATTTTTAATTTATTATTTATTTATTTCAAATTTTATCTAGAAACTGGTAGAAAAAATACTTTACCGTTAACCATTTAACAGGTTTTTACTGTAGCATTTTTACAGTTCTTTACCGTTAAATTCACGGTCATTTTTTACAGTGTAGGGTTGGGTGATGTCTACCAAATTGGCATCAGACAATATCTATGCCTGCCAAAGTCAAACTAAGTACACCAAAATCAAATGATTTTTGTGTCAAGATCTTCATTCTTCCATACTGGAATATCAGTGAGCATATGACTCTTACAAATGTCTCTTATGGTTTGGTTCTTTTCTAAAAAAAAAACGCCACTATATAATATTGTCAATTTTATTGACGTGACATGTGGCCAAGTATGGTGACCCATACTTGGAATTAGTGCTCTGCATTTAACCCATCCAAAGTGCACACACACAGCAGTGAACACACACACACCGTGAACACACACCCGGAGCAGTGGGCAGCCATTTATGCTGCGGTGCCCGGGGAGCAGTTGGGGGTTCGGTGCCCTTGCTCAAGGGCACCTCAGTCATGGTATTGAAGGTGGGAGAGAGCACTGTACATTCACTCCCCCCACCTACAATCCCTGCCGGTACGAGACTCGAACCCACAACCTCTGGGTTACAAGTCCGACTCTCTAACCATTAGGCCACGACTTCCCAATAATTTCAAGCCCTTCCCTTATTCAATCTTTTGAATAAGAATAAGATATTTTTATTGCATATAAAATTTCCATCCATTTGAATTACTGAAGTAATAAACTTCATGTGATGCGCATTTGGCAATAATACATAAATCAGGTCAGAAACAGGTAACAGGTATTTGCCACACTGTAAATAACTATAAATTTAATTAATTATTAATTAATTAACGTTTCATGACTATTTGGATCTATTGATTTATTTTATATACTCATTTTTTCAACAATAGCCATTTGTCTCAAACTGCCTTGATCCTCGTGATTTGTTCGATGTGAAAACAATTATATTTATTCAGCTAAAAAGTATGAATATTACAATATGGATAGCTGTGGAACAAGCGATATTCAATAGTTCAAATGTATGAAAAATTATATATATATATAGTAGTATTCTTTGATACATCCATATAACGGTTGGGTATTTAGAAACATTTTTTTCATTACTAGTACAGACATTTTTGGCATCTTTCTTACCATTTTAATATTGTATGCCTGACAAATTGCCGCACGCTGATTTTTATTAGTTTGTTAAAACTGTGTAATCCAAATGGATGGAAATGTGATGTGCAATTCAAATACCTAAATCTTGATTATCGCTTTAGCAAATAATTCTAATGATCTATTTCTTTGTGAAACCCATAGAGAAAAGGTCCAGGCTGCAGCAGCAGGTGCCAGTGTCTGATTCACATTAAACACAGAGAGGAAGTTGAGTAGTTGGCCGACACGTTTCAGCGGTGCGGCCCAGACTACCTCTGAAAAAAGTGCAATCTATCTATCTAGCTCTCTCTGTCTGCTCTGTGCTGGGCTTAAAATACACCTTTCGACTGGTTCTGTTTGAGTCCTTCTGACACTGTTAGCAAAAGTTGAAATGTATTTTTGGGAGGTCTTACATTTCCTGTCTGAAACAGGTGCTGTGGGATTTCTACAGGCAAGGTTTCCATTGCGCTGGGTCTGGAAAACAGAGTAATGTTAAGAATATTCTGAAGCTTTTGAAAGAAGTGTCAGCAGCTGCTATAAACGTGAGGGAAAGAACTGTCTGTGTTTGAACGCCAGACTTGAATTTTTAAAACAAGGACACCTTGATTATGTTGTTGGTGTTTTAAAATAAAAAACTAAATGAGTGTTATGTTTTCGTATCAGTATGATCCTATTGTCGTTTTTGGTAATACTTTGAATTAATACATTTTTATATTTTCTGCTTTTATATTAATTTTAGTCAAGGTTTTATTAATTGTGTTGTTTTTAAATGTTTATTCATTTTTATTTCAGTTTTAGTTGTAGTAATTTTAGTACATCAAGTTAAACTAAATGAAAATATGAAATGTTGCCTTAGAAACTAGCTGAAATAAAATAAGTTTAAGTTTTTAGGATATATTTAATATATATATTTTTAACATTTACTTCAAGTAACAAAAATGTTAATTAATAAATAAATACATAAATAAATACATGCATACATATTTTTTTTACTTATTACTTAGACCCACAAATAATGTCATATATTTAAAATAATTGTTAATCACACATTTGTAATGATGAGGTTGCAATTTAGTACATTTAAAATATAATAACTTTAAATGTAATATTGAATAACAAACTACAGTTACAATTATAATCAAGGCGAATATAGAAAAATTCAACACATCACAATAAATGTAGTTTTCAAATATGAACAAAAGATTGTTTGAAACATAATTGAGTACAAGTTTTTTTTTTTTTTTTTACTTTTAATTTTGACATTTTAAGGCAGTATTTTTTTAAATACCTAAGTGTGTTTATTAATATTATATCATCTGCAAGTACAGTTTTTTAATAAATATCGATTTAAGATTTTGAAGTAACAGATGCTTCTTTGTCACAAGGAAATAGATGATAGATATATAGATAGATAGATAGATATATATAGATATATAGATAGATAGATCGATAGATAGATAGACAGAAAGATAGAAAGAAAGAGACAAGGGACAGACAGACAGAACAGACAGACAGACAGACAGACATACAGACAAACAGACGGACAGACAGATAGACAGACATATAGATAGATAGAGTAGATAGATAGATAGATAGATAGATAGATAGATAAGAGATACATAGAATATATAGATAGATGATAGACAGAAATGATAGAAAGAAAGAGACAGGTCAGACAGACAGACCGACAGACAGACCCGACCGACAGTACAGACAGCAGACGGAACGGAACGGACTGACGATGGATGAAGGATGGATGGAACGGATGGGTAGGATATAGATCGACAGGACAGACAGACAGACAGACACAGACCTATAGATATATAGATAGATAGATAGATGAATATATAGATAGATAGATAGATAGATAGATAGAAGATAGTATAAGATAGATGATGAACGGACTAGACGATGGGTGAAGACAGACAGACAGACACACTATAGAAACAGACAGACCGACAGATAGACAGACAGACAGACAGATAGACACTGATAGACAGACAGAGTCAGATGACAGACAGACAGACAGACGACAGACGACAGACAGACAGACAGACAAACAGAAAGAAAGAAAGAAAGAAAAAAAAAAAGATAGATAGATAGATATATAGATAAATAGAAAGATATATATATAGATATATAGATAGATAGATGATAGATAGACGGGACGAACGGATGGGTAGAAGACAGACAGACAGACAAACAGATAGAAAGACAGACAGACAGATAAGAGACAGACAGACATATAGATAGATAGATTTACAGACAGACAGACAGACATACAGAAGACAGACAGACAGACAGACAGACAGAGATAGACAGACAGACAGATAGATAGTTAGATAGATAGACAGATAGACAGATAGCTAGATAGATAGATAAGTAGATAGATAGATAGATAGATAGATATATAGATAGATAGATAGATAGATAGATAGATAGACGGACTGACAACGAACGGATGGGTAAATACATACAGCAGACAGACATACAGACAGACGACAACAGATAGACAGACAGACAGAACGGACGGACGGACGGACGACGGATTAACGGATGGTTAGGAGATAGACCCAGACAAACGACAGACAGACAAGACAGACAACGACAGACAACAGACGACAGACAACAGATAGATAATAATAGATAGATAGTAGATAATTATAGATAGATAGATAGATAGATCGAAGAACGGACTAAGTATGGGTAGAAGACGACAGACATACAGACATACAGACAAACAGATGCAGACGGACTGACGACGAACGTATGGGGTAGAAGACAGACAGAACAGACAGCCAGACAGAGAGACACCAGTAGATAAATAGATAATAGATAGATAGATAGATAATAGAAAGATAGATAGATAGATAGAAAAACAGACAGACAGACAGACAGACAGACAGATAGGATAGATAGATAGATAGATATATATATATATATATAGATAATAGATAATAATAGATAGATAGATAATACGATAGATATATGATATAGACGGAACGAACTATTGGGTAAAACAGCAGACAGACAGACGACATTCAAAACATATAGAACGGATGGACGGACTTACGGACGGACGATGGATTGAACGGATGGAGGAACGATGGTTAAAGGATACTAGATAGACATACAGATAGACAGACGGACGGACGGACGGACAGAAAGACAGACAGATGAATGGAGGACGGACGACGGATGGGTAGGGACCAGACAGACATACAGATAAGACAGACCGCGATAGATGATAGATAGATGATAGATAGAACAGATAGAAATAGTAGATAGATATATAATAGATTATAGATATATAGATCACGGGACGGACAGGAACTAACGGATGGGTATAATACAGACAGACAGACAGACAGACAGACAACAGATATACAGACAGACAGACCGACGGACGGACGACGGACTGACGGATGACGATGGTATGATATAGATAGACAGACATAAGACAGAAGACAACAGACAGACAGACAGACAATAGATAGACAGACAGACAGACAGAGATAGATGATAGATAGATAGATAGATAGATAGACAGACAGACAGATAGTTAGACAGACAGACAGACAGACAGACAACAGACAAACAGATAGACAGACGGACGCTTACGAAACGGATGGTAGAAGACAGACAGACCGACAGACAACAGAGAGAAAACAGATAGAATTAGATGATAGATAGATAGATAGATAGATAGATAGATAGATGATATAATAACAGACAGACAGACAGACAACAGCAGACAGACAGATAGATAGATAGATAGTAGATATATAGATAGATAGATAGATAGATAGATAGATAGATAGACGGACGAACGGATGGGTAGAAGACAGACAGACAGACAGACAGACAAACAGATACCGGACGACGGACGACGGACGGATGGATGGATGGATGGATAGACAGACGGACGGACGGATAGACAGACATATAGACAGACGGACGGACGGACGGACTGACAGACAGACAGATAGATAGATAGATAGATGATGGATGGATGATAGTTAGATAGATAGATGATAGATAGATAGATAGATAGATAGATAATAGATAGATAGATAGATAGATAGATTATGAATAGATAGATAGATAGATAGAGAGGAATGCTCCTCCTCAAGATTCAGTTTCAGAGGGAAAGAGTGTTAAATTATTTTCTCTCTGTTCACTCAGCATATTCTAAATCTATGAAAACACCTGCTTTCTCTCTTTATCACGCGAGCTGCACTTTTCTGAGTTATTTGTCTTCAGTGGCCCCAGACACATTCTTTGTGTCCTGAAATCCTGTGTGTTGTGAAGCCTGTGTAACGGAGGCCAGCGGTAGGTGCTGTGCAGGTAAACCTCACTCCCCTGATCTTGCACTAGAGAGATGCACTAGCGACTGACGCTAGGGACTGCGGTCTTTAGCCTCCTTGTTAGTGGGGCGTCGCCGGTGGCGCCTGTCGGGGTGGAGACCCGGGTTCGAGACCCACTCGGAACGAGGTGTGGCGGTGAGGACCCGGGAGAGATGGTTACATTGGTGCCGTGACCCGGATGGGAGTGAGGGTTAGGGGGGTGAGTGTAACTGTTGTAGGCTAGTAAGAGCTGTGCGTGTAAACCTCACTCCCCTGATCTCTAGAGACGCACTAGCGACTGACGCTAGGTGCTGCAGTCTTTAGACTCCTTGTTAGTGTGTCTGCCTCCCATGCCGGAGACCCGGGTTCGAGACCCACTCGGAACGAGGTGTGGCGGTGAGGACCCGGGAGAGAGGGGTTACATTTGTGCCGTGACCCGGATGGGAGTGAGGTTTGGGGGGGGGGTGAGTGTAATGGAGGCCAGCTGGTAGGTGCTTTGCAGGTAAACCTCACTCCCCTGATCTTGCACTAGAGAGATGCACTAGCGACTGACGCTAGGGACTGCGGTCTTTAGCCTCCTTGTTGGTGCGTCCGCCTCCCATGCCGGAGACACGGGTTCGAGACCTACTCGGACCAAAAACGAGGTGTGGTGGTGAGGACCCGGGACAGAGGGGTTACACGTGCATAACCTGCAATGGACATGACGGGGATTATGCACACACACACACACATAGAGCTGTGCCACAAGACACACACACAAGTGAAGGTGGAGGAGCCCCACGTGAAAATAAATGAACCTCTGCTCTCGGCATGTTTTAACATCGACACTATTCGGTACTGTGTATTTTCTTTGAATGGAATTGCGGGAGGCTTAGTTGCTTTCAAAACACGTCTTGACATCATTAATGCAGACTAAATGAAAGCTGATAGGGGTCGAGACATATCCTGTTTTCACAGACAGCGTTTTATCTCAGCGGGAATAACATACAGTCGAAAGGTTCAGAGCTTCTACTTAGGATGTCCTGCAGGAGACTAACTCTGTCCGTGGGTCAGTTTGACCCCTTTAGCTCATTGAAGCGAACCCTAGATCAACGTGATCCTAGATCAGTTCTAGCGCAAACTAGTTCAACCCTTGTCCTTAATGCAATGACGGTATCACAGCGCAGATTGTTGCCTGTTTCAGGTCTGCTACTGCAGATTTCTTCTTAAAATACAGTTGCTCTTTAAGCACTTGCAGGGTAGATGTGGTGTAAGTCTAGGAAACAAGCGACGAGATGCAACCGAGAAGTGATGGAGGGAATCATAGAAAGATGGAGGTTACACGCTAAAATGACACTGTGTGTCCGACAATGGCTTTAAATGACATCTCATGGGAGCGTATCGGACTTCATGCACGCTTTTATCCACTGGACAGAGAACAAGAGGCGGCATTGAGCGGCAGAGGACTTGCAGAAAGGCGAGCTGGACCACACAGATAAAGACCTCGCTCTGTCTCAGAGAAGGGGATTTCTCACTTTCTCTGTCTCTCTATGTGTGTGTGTGTGTCTCCTTACGCATCTTAAAGGAACAGTTTAATGCAAAATAAACATTTCGCATAATTTTCTTGCTTACATTGTTGCAAACCAATATAGATTTCTGGTTACACTTTGTTTTGATAGTCCACTTAGACATTCTACTAACTATAAGTAACTTTGCAACCTACATGTCAACAATCTCTCAAGAGAGTATTAGTAGATTGTTAGGTTAGGGTTAGGCAGGATAAGTTGACATGTACTTGCAAAGTTACTTATAGTTAGTAGAATGTCTGTTGGGGGAACATCGAAATAAAGTGTAACCGACTTTCTGTCTAATGTGGATATGTGTTTATTTCCAGATTTACCTGTTCTCCCTTTGTTGGGTGGGAGCATTGTAAAATCTGTGAATGGCAGAATTCACACAATGTGAAATTGTGTGAACATCAGTAGCTCAGCATAAGTCACAACTGCAGAATCTTGAAGCAGCAATCAATTGGTTTGAATGTTAAGTGGCAGAAGTGTACGAGTGAAGCTTATGCCAGTAATGTGACATATTGATAAGTTGATCATTTGTTAGTATGGCGTTTGAAGTGTTTCAGGAATGTGGTGGTAGTAAGTGAGACAGGAACACATGTGTGCTGACCTCACTGTGGTGCTTTACTCTACTCTAAGCCGACACATTATCAGGGCCAACAGGGTTTGTTTTTCTACCTGATTTTATTCGGTTGTCCAAATATATGCCACAGAGGTCCGTCGCAGAGGGAGTAGAGGCTACTCTCCCCTCTTTCTTACACACTCAAAGACATCTACACTTATGGTTCTCCGTTGGACAATAACATCATCCTTTAAGATGAAACTTGGGAGCACCTGCACACATATGAGGCTCTTGCACAAACCAGCACATTTCACAACATACTGGAATGCCTAATCGACTTAAAAGAGCTGATTAAAGTCAAAACTGTAATAATATATAATATATAATATATATTGAATATGAAAACTACAAGACCTGGTATAAAAAATGTATACTTTTTGAATGTATATCTTGTTTATGATTACTTTGCGTGTCTGATATAGTACAATTTAGCATAATTGAGTAACTGTGTAGGAACTTTATATATTATTTTAATATTTTAGTATATTTTTATACAATAATTATATTTTTACAAATATTTATTTATTTATTGCTTTAATTTTACGATGGTTTATTAACTCTCGGAAAATTAACTGCATTAGAGGAACTATTATTTCACTGATATTTGTATGATTTTTCCCACATATCTTGAAAGTTTCATTATCAGGGACTATAGGACTCTGTCCTACAACCCTCCCACATTTTCTCAATATGTGCCATCACACACTACAAAACAGACATGCCACCATTCATAAATCAGCTAATGAAGTTATGGTGCACTTTTTTTTCTCAGTACACCAGAGCTTTACAAGCAGCCTCTACGTAGTCACTGCAGTATCAAATTTAAGCAGCTATGAGCTAATATTTTTATGGGGTAAGGCCCCGTGTCCTCCACTCTCATTTGCAGTGTAAATCGCGGCCCGTGGGACGTTGCCAGTGAATTGGGCCTTCATTGTCAGTGGACCGCCAGCTGACTACAGGCCTGGCATGTCCCTTGCGCTCATGACACCCTGTGTTACGCACACACACACACATACGGGTGTATATATGCACATTTAGGTCTTAAATACAATTTACTTTTGTGCAATCGCCCAGATACACATTCTAGAACCACTAATCAGCATATTCAATTGCACACAATCTCCATGCATTAATCCATGTGTAACTCAAGTGGCACCCCAATTTTTCCCAGTACCAAGAGACACATGCTGTGTCCCTCATCTGCTGAGAAAGTTGGCACGGTGTAGCTGATCTAAAGATCGAACCCGCTCGCGTTCTCGCTTCGCGGGTTCGACCGTCGGTGCGTCGGTGTGTGCTAGTGTGCTGGTTTTGGTGCAGGATTGAGATAGTAGAGGACGAAAGAGTCAGGTGTGGTCATGTACGCTTAATATTCAATGTAGTTTGAGAGGCAATTTTTTATATATATTGTTTTTAAACGCAATTTGTATACCACCAATCATTCATCAGTGGATTATAAAAAAAAAGCATGGCATGGAACCTGTAAATATTGTTCAAAATTATTTTTTATTTTCAGTCTTTAGTCGGACAATGCGCTCCAACATAGATCGTATACCTCAGGCACTTTTGTGTACCGTGTCGAGTCAAAACAGAGCTCCTCTCATGACATCGACATGTGTAATCCACACGGACGAGACGGAAATGCGCCGCCATTGGGCTTGTTTCTACCAAAACAGGTGGGATAAATCTGTCACTGTCTTTCTTTCCTCTTTACGGTGATGCTCCAGCCGCTTGCAAGCAAATTGCTACTGGCCGTGTCTTCCCAACCAAACCGCCGCATGTGATTAACCGTCTGACAGGCACCACACTATTTTATGTTATTTGAGACCACTCATTGCTTTGCGGAGGGCTTCCTACTTTTCTCTCAGTCCACATTGGTTCTTACTTCTCATTACTTCTTCTAATTTTCCCCGTGTCGCCCCTAGACCGCAAACAAGCTAATGTCTCCTCTCTCTGCATTTCTTTGATATGTTCTGCTCAAGGTTATCATTTCTAAAAGGGGTTTCTCATCCCATACACTTTTAATGAAACCTAACTTTGAGAACAACCTCAATTGTATCTTTATCAGGAATCACCACTAGCTCAAACCCTCTGATCGGCCTAAAAAATCCTTGTCTTAACCTCGTTGAGACTTCATGCTATCATCTGCATTCCAAAAGAGGTCCTTAGGCCGCGTGGGCGTTGACTTGTTTGTCGCCCCCCCAGCGTTTAGATTCTTAAACATCAGGTTCCTGCGCTGTAGCTGAAACCTGCTACCGTGTTAGGAGAGGCCAATAGAACTTCATCTAGATGCCTGGCGTTCTTTGTGGCCAAAGACCATCGCCACTTGCTTGTTTGTAGCCCCTAAAGTGTAGTTTTGACATGGGTTCCAGCTCCTGTTCCCTATATGCAGTATCCTTTTCTCCTGGCCCATCACGATGCGTGGGTCCAACCGGTGGGTTTCTGGCAGCAGTTGAGGCCACACTCAGGCTCAGAGGGACACAATGTCCCCTCTGTCTCTGAGAGAAAGGAGCTCCTGACAGGAATCAGCTTTCAATTAGCTCTCAAACCCCCACCCCAGCTATTCTAACCTCTCTCTCACCGGAGGCCTGGCCTGTGGCCCCTGCAGCTTAGCCAGGCAGCTCGAGCAGCAGATCTGGGGCGAGATTATAGGCAACCTTGTGACAACCAAATTGTACCTTATTTTTAGGTAATGGCGTCTCCAGCCACCTCACGCCTGATCTGACACCTCTCGTCACCATAGAGAAGCACAAAGATGGAGTGCTCCGCGTTAGCATATGAAATCACCACAATTACTGTCGGTCGAGATGGGCAGAGGGCAGCGTTCCGCGCCTGCTTTAACCTGTGATTACAATTGAAGAGCTCCGGATAAGTTCAGGATGTCAGTGAAAGTATTTTTTTTTCTTTCTTGCCTAGTTTAGTATCACACCTGAAGGAAATTTTCAGATCAAGGGTCAAATAAAAGAGTAAAACCAATAGACACCTATAAAGAACTCTAGAGTGTTCATTTAAAAAAAATGTCTAAGCTGAATTGGCATCAAACTTCTCATTCAATATCACCGGCAGTTCGCATCGATGGGAACCAAAATACAAGATGCTCTTTCCGGTTGGGTAGGGGGGTGTAATTTGAAAGGACTCTAGTCTCAGGCCGTTTCTCGGTCTCAGAAACTGATTGGCTATGTGGGGATGGATGAGAATGTACCGGCCAGAACAACAGGCATTGTGTGAGGTTGAGACAGCCGAAGGAGCAGGTGTTGTCCACTGGGACAGGGCTTTGGCATCAGAATAGATTCAGGATATGAATATGGGGATATTGTGCCCTCTTGAGCACCTGCAGACCCCTCGGACAAAAGGCCACGCTGGGAAAAAAAAAAGAAAAAAGGAAAGGCAATCCCACTACGGTGGATGCATTCCAGTCGACATCCTCTCCACAAAAAGTGGAGAAGACAGCCCTTCTACTCCGTTATTGAACCTGCCCCCTTCTTCCTATTTTACTATAGTTATCTCTCTGGTCATTCTATCTTTCTCATACACAATTCTCTTTCAGACAAACTCTAGTCCAGTTCATTTACTGACCTGTTCCTCAAATAGAGCCACTGTGTGTTCAGGGGTGAGGGATAGGCAAAACAGCTATCTATCAGGATTAATGATTTACTCTCAATGCAATTAATTCAAGTGAAATATAAATTACATTATAGAGTCAGGGAGGTACCTCTTGACTTTGGCTGAGGGGCCAGAGAGAGGAGCACAGGGCCTCTTTAAAAGCTCTGTGTTTCCCCACTACTTTCCCTGCCTGTGATCCCTATCACTGGGGTGACGATGTAAGAGTCCTGCAGACAGAACGATATTGAATTCTGAGCCAGCCAAGATGACTGATATCTGACCACCCCACCCAGCTTGTGGCTCTGTCCTGTGTCATCAAAACCCCAAAACAATGTCTTAACCCTCTGGGGTCCGAGGGTGTTTTGGGGCCTGGAAAAGTTTTGACATGCCCTGACATTTCTGCTTTTTTTAGTTGCTTACAAACATTTGAATGTCTAAAGTTTAATAACACCGTAATCAGCACAAACTGGGCTACAATAATATGTGAACAGCATGTATGTACGTGATTGTGTTTTTGAGAAAACAACGTTTATGCGTGCTTAGTGAAAAACTACAATTTTAAAGTCACTGAAATAAGGCCATAAAACACATACAGAACATTTGTTATAATGCTCTGGTATGTCTATTCTGTAGCTATTTTAAAGCTTTGTGCTGTAAAAATCTGGTGTAATCCTTGAGTGTGGAATGGTACAATTCTTAGCGGAAATGCTATGTACTATCCTGGAATTATGGACTTCAATTGCAAGCAAGAGTCTGATATTTTGGAGATATGCTCGGCCCAGGTGACAAGCAAAGACAACACTTGGTAAAGCTAGACAATATTTACCCATTTATTCTTCTCCCTACCGCTCTAAACTTTCTCTATGATCTTGTGGGACTGCTCATGTTCACCGTGCACATTTGTTACTTACAATTCTGATGAGAATGGTCCTTTTACCAGTACTAACTCTCTGGCCGCGTTTAAAGAAAGTTTTTTGCCTTCAGAAATTGCAGGCGAGGACTGGCAGATCTATAGAGTACGTAACGGCGCATGTGGCGGCGCTTCACCCTCTGTGTTATCAGCCATGTCGGAACAGTGCCGCAGTAAATACTGCATCCCTTGGGGGACTGGCCCCGCGGTTTGATCAGTGATCCCACTCCTCAGAAGCAGCGGAGTGCTGTGCCCCTGTGCCCATGGCTAGTCCCGGGAGAGGGGGGCACCGGTCTACTGACTGCCAGGGGGGATTGGAGAGAAGGACTTGAGAAAGAGAGGGAGGAGGGTCAGGAAGATAAGGCCATGGGGTTTTGTAAAGGGAAGCTTGACTTTCAGAGCACAGGAAGAGGGAATGAATAACGTAGAGAAAAGGAGGAGGGGGGCAACTGAAACTCCACACCTTCAGCACATCTGATAACAGACTCCGCATTAAAGTTAGTGTAAAAGAGAAGGTTAGAGGTAAAATGTCAATAACTGCCGTGCAAGAGAGGCTGAGAGAGAAACAGAGAGGGGAAAGGCGACGCAGAGTGAGAGAGGTTATAATCGCTCTGGTTTTGATTTGGAGCTTCACCATCTGTGAACAAGTTGCGTGTGAACATAGTGTTCTCACTACGCTGACATATTGAGTGATTATGACAAATGAACTGGAGAAAAACACCAGGTGGGCATCAATAGCATTGATCTTCACTCTCAAGGTGAAACAGATCAATGAATTGGGCCTGTTTGCAGCTGTTATGCTCAGATCTGGCCATAGAGTCCTCTTGAAGACAGACAGCCTAGCACCCCTACTGGCCAAAATACTTAATTCACCAAAGAATAAATAAGAAGCACTTACACTTAAACTAAACTTAACTTAAATATATAACCTACAATTTTTTTTTTTTACATAATAACTACATTCAGTCTGATTCACAGTCTCTTCTTGAAAATTAAATGGATTTTTATAAAAATGTTTATACATTACAACAATCATTATTTGAGAGAGCAAAGATCCACTCTCAAAATTCGGAACAAGCTCATCCCCATCTGTGCAGCATTACCGCACTGAGACACTTTGATGACAGCTATTTACTGACCTCAGAGTCGAGAGGTAGGTCTGGCCGAATTATTTTACAGATTCCATAGTAAAATGGTCAGCTTGAAAAAATGAGATTCACGACGGGAGACAATGGTCGACCACTGCGATCTGATTACGCCATGCCCCCTTCACGGGTAAGCCGAGAGGGCTAGGAAGTGCCCCCGGGAGCAGAACACGAGGCCTGGAAACATTTGGCCATCGAGATGAGGCTCGTAAAGTTATCTCCTCGCCACACACACTTACTCACCGCTCCATAGGCGGCTACAAAGGCTATTTGTGGTGTAGAGCTAAATGGGGAGACATGCAAGGGTGTTACATGCTGCAAATTTTGTAAATTAGCACTGCTGTCTTTGTTTTGCTTTCTATTACAATGTCTGTTCTCAGGTGGAATTCCTCTTTACCATTTGAGTTTTCTTTCAGTGGCTGCTTGTTATTGTGTTTATGCCCAGCTTTCCATAGTTAGAGTCCAACAGATCTGTGGTTATCACACTTGATGTTAGTCATTGGGGGTAATTCTTACAGTAATTCTTCAAACTTGTATTTGGACTGCTTCCAGATGCTTTATATGTAAAGAAAACCACACTTATATCGAGTTATAGAGTCCGCAAAATTGTGCAATAGCTAAAAGTTCTTCTCTCACTAGCAACTGTTTCAATGCCAAGTTTAAAAAAAAAATGCAATGTGGAAAAGAGACACTTGCCGACGCTCCATTTGAAGGCGGCAAAATAAAGAGTGTCCATTGATGCCACACACAGTGGCCAAGCATTGGAGCCATTTAGCTTGTAGAAACACTATCTGATGAGGCCTCTGCGTGTGTGTGTGTGCCGTGTGTGACGTAGGCCCGTTTTCATTCAGACGGGCGCTCAAATGGCCAGCTCAGAGGCCAGTGGGTCAGCGCCTATCTTCCCCCTCAGCCCAGATCGCTTTCAGGACAGAGCGGGGACAAGCCGGAGTGAATTTCAATCGCCCGACACTGCCTATTGTACATCAGTGCTGGCAGGGACCCACAGATATACTCTATGGTTAGAAGTGGGGTGTAGTTTAACTACCCTAAACTACTGCAGCCCACCACGATCAGAGAGTCGGAGCCGACAGTTTAAAGACACGCAACATTAAAATGTCCTTTGAAATGCCCACTTTGTTTCTTCCCCTTTCCTTCTTTTCTACCAATGTGTGAAGCAAATGTTAAGGTTAGTTTTGTAAAGGTATGCTGGTGCAACCATGACTCTAACTCAGTCATGCTAATGAATGTGACATTTCTTTTCTCTTAAAGCGTCCAAGAAAACAAAAATAGTGATGTTTGGAGGGTGGGGGTGATGTTTTAGGCACTGGAAATACACTGAAAATATGTATGTAAACACAGATGTTAATGCTTGAACTCCAATTATACTTAATATGCGTTTTTGCATGTGTGGCAGAATAAAATGTCAGAATTCAAAGAAATTACAGAGTTGGCTTCAAATGTCTTTGCCATTAAACCGATTGTGTTATTATCAGATATTATTAAGCTGCCTACAAACATGTTGACAGTTTAACTAAACTTCAGCTCAAGACTGTTCAAAATTATTGGCACCTCTTGTACCAGTGGGAACTCAAAAGATACTTGCATTTGTGAACTGTTTTCAGACACACTTCAGTACAAAACATGAAACCAATGGTGGAGAGTATTTTCTGGCATTAGTGCTTGTGCTTTTTATGATTACTTCTAGGATATGCCTTTATTAATATGATTGACTGACTTTTAATTAGCGTACATAATTTGTTCATTCATCACTGATTATCAGTTCATTTATTTTGAGACGGATGGCGTTATCTCAGTTCATTTAAATGGACAATATTGCACCACTGTTAAATTAGATCAAATTAGCTGGATTAAAGTTGAATTAAACTTGGGGATCAGGTTCATTCATGTGCATAAATAGAACGAATGATGTGTCCAATGTCTTGCTGTTACACTATGAACACTGACTTAATAAATAAAACACAGAACATCACAATACGGCTTCTACTTAATCAAGTCATTACTGTGAAATTCCATTTGAGGAAGTAAAGATTTTAGCCATCAGACGTACTGAGGAACCACATGTACCTGTAAACACTCCTGGGGTCAAAAGAAAAAAAAGAAAAAAAAACGTGAAAGGTTCCAACTCCTCAGCCCACCTGTGAAATGAAGCCTTTTCATGGATCAACAAATCCATCAGCATCTTATTCTTTCCTCTGAGCAGAAATCTGAGCAATTATTTTTGACGTGTAACATCAATAATCTCATTTATTTTTCCCCCCGTTTCTCTTGGCGGCGTGTGCTCCATTCTCTTGTCCGTGTCTGCAGGGAAATGTGAGATAGAGCACTCAATAAACCAATTTTTTGCACCATCGATCCTACAATTGTTTTATTTCTCTGCCTTTATCCTCCACCCGGCTCTCCTCTCTCTTATGAAAATGTTATTGACGGCAGCATGGTGTTAAATTATTAAGTAAATGTTTGCAGATGCCGGCGATGTGTTTGCTGTCTGCATGCATCTATTTGTGCAAACGCGCTAAGGTCGCGTGTGCGTTTTGTAAAGAACAGCGGGGATATGCGGCTCCTGAGATGAATAGTCAGATGATAGCGGGACACTGAAACAGACACTATTAGAGAAGACGCTGTTAGGCTACGGATCTGGCATGCTGCCATTAGACAGCTACGCGTTTTAGCCTAGCGGGGTGATCTCTTTTCCTCTTGCTCTGCTGTGAGGATCAATGTACCGCCACTGTACCACTCGAACAAACGCTCGCTTTATTGTTTACCACCCCTGATGGATTTCTTTAGTGTTTTTATTCTGTCAAGTTTCAGTGGTATTGTTCAGAAAAGTTCCTTGTTTACCGTATCATAATTTAATGGGAGCTGGCATTTAGATGCTTATTGGACCGCAGTGTCTTTTGTAATGGCCTTGTGTCGCTAATGGCTAATAGCTAATGTGTCTGTGTAGACCAAGCTCACACAACAGATGAAAGGAAGGGGTCAAGTTTCCCCTTACACTCTCTCTCTCTCTCTCTCTCTCTCTCTCACACACACACACACACACACACATTGCCAGCTGTCAGTAATAACTCATCCTCTTGTTATGCTTTTTTAATTAGTTTTGTTTAGTTATGAGCCCCGTGTGAGCCGTTAGCATAGCGTTGTTGTACCCGTGTCACCTGTGTGTTTGTGAGTGTGTGTTTGAGCTTTATGTGATTCATTAATCAGCTTGCTGTGTGTCTCTCATTTGCATAGAAACATGTTTAGTCCAAATTAGCTGCTCGAGTGAATTCTTCTCACTGTGGGAGTAAATAGTTTAGTGTGTGTGTGTGTGTGTGTGTGTGTGTTGTGTGTGTGTGTGTGTGTGCCTTGAATTGTTTATTTCACGCCTTCGCATCAGCCCCGACGTTGGCAGTGGGTTCACAAAACTTGAAGCCCTAGGGCAGGGGTAGGCAAGTTCGGTCCTAGAGAGCCGCAGTCCTGCAGAGTTCAGCTCCATCCCTGAAAAAAAAACTCACCTGCCTATAGCCTTAGTAATCCTGAAGACATTGATTAGCTTGTTCAGGTGTGTTTGATTAGGGTTGGAGCTGAACACTGCAGGACTGTGGCTCTCTTGGACCGAACTTGCTTACCCCTGCCATAGGGCAATAATCTTGCCCTTGCTTTTATCCTATCACATAAATACGCACCGACACAAAAGCACTGCGAAGTATAACAAACACACACAAACACATGCACAAAAGGTAGATACACAAACACACAATTAAAACATGGTTATTTGATCATAACCTTGGTGTTGGACAAGGGAACGTCAGTGAATATCTAAATACAATTTAGTTTTATTAAAGTTCCGATTTTGATATTACGTAATTTTTTTTTGCAATGTTGTGACTTTTTTTTCATTTAGTATTAATGAACACGCATGCAAAGTGTCGACACTCTGATGTGCTTTGGAATGTGCATATCAAATTTCTATTTGCTTTTGTTATGTCAGTTTCTCAACTAGAGTATTTTCATTTATGAATTTGGCAGACACATTTATCCCCCCAAAAAAAGCTTACACTGCATTGAATGTGAACATTTTTATAATTTAATGCATGTTCAGTTCACTGGTAAATTAATTCATGATGTTGCCATTGCTAGCGCCATGCTCTACTGTTTGATCTTGAAAGCACAAAAAAGAAGAAAAAAGGGAGCGAATATATTGTAACTGTAGTTTTTAATAAAATTGTTTATAACATTTTTTTATTCATTATTATTGGGATGTGTGAATGTGTGAAAAAATAATTAATTTTCTTTATGCTATTATTTATTAATTTATTAATATTAAGATTGTTTTTTGGGGAATGAAATGTATGAATGCGATTAGAAATGATCACACCTAGATTGTAACCATAAGGCAAGGGGGCCTTGGGGGTTTTTTTTTTTTTTTTTTCATTAACACATTTAGCACATACCTTCTGAAATAAGCTGATGTAGGAAGACGTGGCAACCTACTGTCCAGGAAATGTCTGTATATCTGTAAATTGTTTATAAGGCATATTGCAACATTCCTTGGCAACAGTAAATAACTAAACATTGTATTATGCCTAAAAATACTCCTTAATAACAAGTTTTACTTCTGTCTTCACTGTTTGGAACAATTTGCCACTCTATATTTTTGCATTTTTGCATTACATGTGTATTATGGTTGCTCTTACTTGTAAATAATGGAAGGCAAACCTGATATCTATTGCGGTAAAGCAAAATCTTGACACAAACACTAGATACTGTCATAACATCACGCCTTCTTAAGAGTGTTTAGATCTCTATTGAAACAGCACAATTGTCATTGAATTCAGTAAAGTATGCTCACTTTCACACACACACACACACATGCTCAGCTGGGGTGCTAACAGCTGTAAGAGTCAGATAGTAGCCGATGCCGCCACATTAGGTAATGAGGTCAAACTGAGAGCTTGAGTGATAACCTGTGAACTCTGATCTTAGACAGGCCTGCTGGGGGTCTCGAACCTGCTCGCTCTCCCACCTCTTTCTCTTTTATTCTGGAAGTCAGCACTCAATTCTCCAATCAATCAGTCAGTTGATCAATTAGATAGGTTACAGCTATTTCTGCCTCTGTGTTTGTGTGTGTTTCAAGCATCTGCTGCACTGTAGCTCATCATGCGTGGATGCATTAGCTCTTACGGGTGTTTAATTTCTCTCTAGAGGTTCAGACTATTTTCACAGCACAAAACAGCGCAACAGTGCAGTCAGCAAAGGATACACACGCACGCCAGTTCTCAGCTGTGCCAGGGAACAAAACAACACAAAAACAAACAAGCCCGCACCATTAGCATGCAGCCTACTGCCAGGTACATTTAAGTAGAACAGCTAGCTGGAGTTCTAATAAATAGCACTTTTTCCATGTTAAATCTGGATTAGATAGAAGATAGAAACATAAAAAGAGGCCAAGGCTGTTAAATTTAATTTCAAGTTCAAATTTATTTTGCGTCACACACAGACACAGCACTGTTTGCTAGTTTACACCGTTGTTATCTAACCGGCTAAATGCACAGCTCGTTCGTTAGTTGAGTCATCAGAGATGGGTGGTTTTAATGACTCAATGACCAGAGGCTAACTCGTGTCTCCCCGCTGAGTTAATTACGGAATAAAACGACACACGGTGCTTTTTCATCAGTAGCTCTTTAGCGCAAAACAGCTCTGAGGAGAAGTAAAGATTATTTTATGGTTTATAGTGAAATAGCATGATAATATAAAACATTCAGTTACTTCATCATTTAGCAGCTACATTATGGCAAAGTGGTGTACTAAGTGTTAAGCGCAGGTGCCAGATTGTAATTCAATCCAAAAAAAGTAAAAAGTAAAAAAAAAATTTTTTGGGGGGGGGGGGAAGGGGGAATGATTCACGTCAGCATTCCCAAGTTCATTGAATCCTATGGAAGTATCTGTCAAGCTGTGTAACCCTTGGCATATGGCTTGTAAGGCCTCCAAAATTCAAACAATATCACCTTTGACTTAATTTGCCACTGACCCAGCCTGCACAGCTAATGATTAATAGACAATATACATGACGCATCATTAATCAAAACAATATGTGACTGATCCTGTGTACTTACATGCATAGTAAGTGCATAGTGATACCTGGAAATGTACAAAAAAATAAATAAAAAATCAACAGAAAGCAGTCATGGTAACAAACATCCATATCCATAACTGTGAGTTTGAGTATCTGTGAAATTGATGACTAACTTTATGTTTGTTGTTAGCCACCAATCCAGAATGTCCACCTTGATTACATAGGAATTACATTTATGAAAGGATTTTTTATAAATATAAGATGTTATAACCCAGCAGGCACCAGACGTCTATGTAACGTCAGTTTGATGTTGGATATGACGTCAGACAGATGTTGCATTTTGGTTGAAAATGAAAATTGGTTTGACATCAATATCTGACGTTGACTTAACATTGGATTTTGGGTCTACAAACAACACAGAAAATCGCATCAAAACGTCAGCGGACGTCGCAGAGTGGACCAGTCACTAAATTAACATTGACATTAAAAGTTGAATTTACATTAATTTTGGTAAACCCGAGTCGCAACACCGAGAGTTGTACTAAATAACCAATGCTGCATATAACCACCATGCCTGCGTGCACGACAGTTACTACAGAAAGAAACAACAAACCTAATTTCTAGCTTATTAATAAGTAGTAAGGTATTGTTAAGTTTAGGTATGGGGTCGGGTTAAGCGATCTAAAATATGGTCATGCAGAATAAGGCATATTAATTCAAAAAAAAAAAAAAAAAAAAAAATAGATAAATAATAAAAAAAAATAAAAAAAATAAGTGTACATTTCAGCAATTGTCACACAAAACGCATAAACATGTTATTAATGCATTATAATGCATTTATAACAATGCAATAAAGCTACCTTATAACCATTTGTTAATTTTCGCAGAGATTTTTAGCCACACACATTACAATATTTTCTTATTCATGGTGATGATTTTAAAATGTGTAATTCATCACAATCAACACCAAATGCCATGGTTAAGGAGTTGCATTTCGAATATCCTTATATCTATAGGCTTCAGACAGTATGAAGTCTCTTTTTTATATAAATGGCATAACAAGGTACTGCTACCGTGTAATAACAGGCGTCCTGAATGTTCCTGTGAGAAAAGTGTCACTGTACTGTAATATGTGGAAAGAGGAATATGACTCAAGACAGAAAGAGATTAATATTGCTCGAATTCTTTACAAACTCCAGCCCTCTGCCCCCATCCTCAATCCCGCACACCCACACCCATTGATTACCCAGCCCGCTCTCTCGCTGTCTCTAATGGGCCTGAGAGCCCGATCATGTGACTGTTGCATCTCCGCGTGGTGGATTGGTTTGTCTGAAAGCGCCTGGCCCTCGCAATCATCCTAATGCACAAGAATCGGCCATTACTGTCAGGCCCGTTACTGTGGCGTCCATACATTAAGCCCCCATCCAGCCCTCCTCGTTCCCAATCCGAGAGGTGAATTAATGCACGTCCTGGGGCTTGACTGGTGTGTTCTCCATACTGCGTTAAACAATGAGCAAATGGCTCACCTCCTTTATTAGATGTGTGGCTTAATTAAAAGGGCTGTCAGATATAGCGGCCCCCTCAGCGGCCGAGTCTCTTTGAGAATCCATCATAGGCTTGGTGGGGGGGGGCGGAGGGGGCCGAGTCTTTAGTGAGGGTGAAGGTTGAGGCCAGAGGGCCTGGAGGTTAAGGCCAACGGTAGCCGTAAACATTTCTCAAGATCAGGGCAGAGGAGCTTTCCCTCGGTGTGATATATGGTACGGCAACCGTCAGATGGGGGAGATCCGAGCTTCTGCTGCTGAAATCGAGAACAGAAAAGGTGCTAAAACCAGCACTTCGGATGAATCAAGTCAGAGGTACAGTTGAACTCAATAGCTTTATTGTCTGAGGCTTGACGGCATGCCAGCAAGCTGAGAAATATTAAACGTCCGACTTTAAACAATGGTTTAAAGTCTCCTCCAGTCTTCATAAAGCGGAGCTTTACAATTACGCGCTACACCGCAGGGCCTGTATGTCGGGAGAGGCCGGGTTACCCAATGGCACGGCGAGAAAGCACAGAGGTCCAGTGATTCTGGACTTTTGTTTATATTTCAGATGCTTTCACAGCCTGCGGTGCAGCTGAGGGTTGTGTTCATGTGCGTCTTTGAGTTCTCTGATTTGGTCTCATATTGTTGGAGGTCACTGAGCTGCAGTCAGAAGTATTTGTCTATGGTTTGGTCAATACATAGATTTCACAGCAAAAGACACAAAGTTTTCAGCAAAGTTTTGATCATGAGAGAGGCCTTATGAGTTTGCGTATTGATTATGATACAGGTAGAATTTTATCTTAAATTTGATCCTATTTATTCTTGTTAAATCCCATTATTGGACACATTCCTTCAAACACACATACAAAAAACTGACTGCATTTCTACAATTTCTGGGCATATGAGTAATCTAAAAACAAAGAAAAGTTTGTGACATGGAGCATATAATTGTGTGCCTCTGAATTATTTTGTACAAAAAGTCTGATTTTTGGAACATTCTCAAACCATGGAGAACAAGCAAAAGCAGGACATATTCAATACTATTCAGATTTCGATTGTTCAGTTCAGCTGGTGATGTACAGAACATGCTGGCTAATGCATATTAGCATGAAGGATAATCATATTATTGAAAAAGTAAACGTCTTGAATGAATTAGCATCACCGAGGTGCGTTTGAAAAATCCTCCATCTCATTGCAACTCCAAGCGAGGCGTAATCGAACACTTCTTCAGCCCAGGGAGATGCGATTGCCAGCGTTGACTCAACTGTTTACTCTATATCACTGCACATTTACAAATTGAGTTTGAGAAATTGCGCTGGCTTTGAAATATTTGGCCTGCTGATTGTATAGATTCAGTCTGATCTTGAGCAGGTATGCCGCAGAGTACGCCTGTAAATTGTTGTTTGGAATTGGAGATTTTTTGCCTGTTTTCAGTTAAGGAATAGTTGGGACCCCCCACCCCTCTCTTTCTTTCTCTTTCTCTCTCTCTCTCTCTCTCTCTCTCTCTCTGTCATGTGTCTGTCAAAAATAAGAAAATAAATGAAACCACAGTCAGCAACTTCTTATTCGATATCATTATGGTTGAAAGATTTACTTGTCAGGCAGAAAGATCTATGATGCAATACTACTGCACTGTCAAAAAAATGTGAATCAAATGCCACTTTACATTCGATGAAGTCAATTTTAATGGATTTAAATGGATCTCAACTGGAGGAACAAGGTGATAGCAATAGCATGATCATGGGTTACAATCAAATAGAATGTACGAATGCTCGAATGCTCGAAAGTCATCTTGCATAAAAACACTTAAAATGCACAGATTGTAAGATTTAATTTCCAGTTATAGCAGGAATAAATTGGTTGGAACAGTCTAAACCTTCAGTTGTATTTCAAAGTATACAAAATATTCATTGTACCTAGCAATATCCCAAAATGTCCCCGTATGATCTGTAGCTAAGCATTTTCTGTAGTAAAAACATAATTTGAATGTGTTACCTCAGCTGTTACCACCCATGTACAGGTTTTGGTTTTTGGATATTAATAAACATTTAGAGTTGTAATGTAAGGAGGTCTTTCAAGTTGGCTTGTAATTTCTGAGGCTAATCCTGCCAGGCCCTCGCTATGGGAAGAACGACTTGGGAAAAAAAGAGAGGAAAGGGAAAACCACACATACCAAGCTCCATTTTGAGGGAAAAGTAGATGTTAGCTAGTATTTGCTTAAAATATGAGGGTTTATTTTCATATTTTCTGTCTGTCTGTCTTGTTTTAGTTTTTTCTCCTGTAGAAATTAAACGACAGTGCTTTAGAACTTCTCCCAGAAAGCAAGCTGGAGTTTCTAGCTGGAGTTAGTGGTACAGATTTGATAGCACCCTACCTGTACAGCAACTGTACAGAAATAAAAAAAATAAGTCTCCAAACCCTGTTAGATCTCTGATGAAGAACATTACCTCACTGATGTTTGAGGGAAAACGCTTTTCCATAGAGTTAGAAAATGAACTCCAATGTGGTTTCTGGGGACTGGCTTCATTTTGTGTCCAAGGTAATGCCAGAGAAATGTTCTTTTGCAATTGTCTGATTTGTACTGCCCGGTGATGTCATTATGTCATTGCTGCATGAGCGTATCTCGACATCTTGCATTACTTTAACACTACAGTGCAGGAGCAGCACTGTTGTTTGTGAGGCTTGAAAACTGTGGAAGGCTGGCAACGATGCAACGTTTTCATCAACTGAGTCCTTCTGACAATAACAGGGATTTCAATTATAAGATGAGGCAACTGGAACAGTTCTTCAGATAAACAGTCTTCAAAGCATAACACAAGAGCTTCTTCAAAAGAAAGCAATTTCCCCTACAAAAGCTTTCTTTTTACAGCAGAAGGGCCCACATATATGAACATGAGAAGACTTTACGTATTTGAACAGCACATAGACACGCTTTATCTTTAGGTAACTTTCTATATCAAAAGAGTTTAAAGGACTTTTACTGGACTAAAAAGTGCATGCAGAAGAAGCTCTGAGATTATCACTTGGCAGGAATCTTCAGTCAGGCTCACATCTATAAAATGCTATAATACAATATCTTGCTATAGAGGATCTGTCTCCTTCCTGGAGGTAACAAAAATACCATTACCAAAAAGTCCATTAAAGGTTTTGCCATTCTTTAGGGCTACTTTAAAAAGTTTAGCCCAACTTTTGTAATACTAAACAATACTATAATACTAATAATTTGGGTCAAATTATGGATCAAATGTTTGTTTTCAATCATTTTAATTCTAATTTTAGCTGGATTTTGCATATCCCTTGCTAGTGGTGTACATTTTTCAACCAACCAATCAATCAATAAATCAACCAACCAATCAACCAAGCAATCAATCAATCAATCAACCAACCAATCAATCAACCAACCAACCAAACAACCAATCAATCAATCAATCAATCAATCAACCAACCAACCAACCAATCAATCAAAATATAATTGAACAAACATAAAGAGGACCTTATGTCAGGGACAATAAGTGTAAAAGTTATAGCCCTGTTTATTTAATGTCATTGAAAATGTGAAAAATGTGATCAATTTGATCTGAATAACAGAAATGGCTCTGCGGTTTCCTGATTGCTGTGAGTTCTGCTTGTTCAATTGCTCTTGATGATGGTCATACAGCGGTCTGGTCATTTGTATAATAATCACATTTTGCTATATTCTCTCTGTGAAGCTCTGGCTTTCATAATTGCCAAATGAATTTCTTTTCAAGATCCGGTCATGAAAATGTTGAAGAGGCCACAATGAGCGCCGGCCGATGTCGTTTCCTGGTCGCGTCCGCAGTCAACGGCCACAGATCGCTGTTGAAGTCCTTGGCCACAATTAGAGAAGCCGTGTCATTTTACCCCATGTGTGGCACATTGTCCTTCTTGGCACGTGG
This sequence comes from Sinocyclocheilus anophthalmus, assembly GCA_018155175.1. Taxonomy (NCBI): domain Eukaryota; kingdom Metazoa; phylum Chordata; class Actinopteri; order Cypriniformes; family Cyprinidae; genus Sinocyclocheilus; species Sinocyclocheilus anophthalmus. Next base: position 162,567 of record JADLZN010007105.1, read on the forward strand.
GGGGCATGGCCGTGATTAGCCTCATTATTCAGAGTCAGTGTGAGCTCACAGTTAAGAGTCATTTAGTTCAGTGCTTTCGCCATCAGAGTCTATATGTACTCATTTTATAATGGGCCTGATCTTATGATGAGGCATGCAAATGAAAAAAAGAGGGTCAATTTAGAGTGAGAAAGAAATTCACAGGCTATGTTTGAAATAAAATGCTACCATACGGATCTTATTATTAGAATATATAAAATGTGCACAATATGTAAATTTTCTGTATGCATGGAATACCCGGATGACATACTACATTTGCCAACAAATGTTGTATACAACAGAACACACTGCATATTGAATACTGTATGCCACACGTATGCCACACAGGTTTATTATTGTTAACTAAAATTAAAACCTAAACCATAAAAAAAAACAAATTTTTATTACTTAAAAGGAATTAAATATTAACTGAAATTTAATGAAATATTAAAAACTTAAACTTATATTTTCCACTAGTTGCCAAGGCAACCGTTCTCATTTTGTTTCAAGTACTAAAATAACAAAAAGTAAATAAACTAAAACTAAAAACTAAGACTTAATTAAACCTGCATATGCATTTAAAAAAAATCTAATACCAATGACAAAAGTACTAAAACTAAAACAAAAAAGCAGAAATCAAATTTTCTATAAAAAAAAACTGTAGTAGTTTATACTAAAATAAGAAAATAAGACAATGCAATGCTCTCAACTTGACCTTTCATTTCCAGTGCGATTAATGGAAATAATATTATCTTGATTTTTAAGATTTTCATTTATTCAAATTATTTTATCAGATTGCCAAAAGTTAAGATATTTTACTAAATAAATAAATAAATTGAAAATAACTAAATTTACTTCCAAAATAATAATTGATGGTAAACATTATGAGGCTATGTGATAATACTGCAACATACTACTGATTTATTTATTTGTCTATCATATATTCCTAATAAATTATTTTGTAGGATTTCTTTTCTAAATTTGCTTTTTAATTTACATTATAGAGTGGCTTAAATGCTTAAGCAAGCTCTTAAAAATGAAATTTAATTATTGTATTCCAATTTAACTTGATAAGACTTGATCTTGCTTAAATACTTGTTAACATGCACTACATCGCACACATTTCTCTTTGTCTGTCAAGTTTTAGCGTGAAATTTACAATGCATTGATCTAGTTTTCAACCCGTAATGTTCCAATCCTACTAGACTTTATGACCAAATGCATGACAGATCCAGTGCCTGGACTGGGCATGAAATGAAAACGAGGGCAATGTGGCCCTGTTGTGGCATAGATGAAACGCTGCGACGGCCCCCTGGACTTCATAAGGCAAGAGGACACGCTCTGTGGCGTCTCTGTGCAGTCGAATCAGTCCTCCAATCCCCACGTGGGGCATTTATATACATGCCACATGCTCCCCCTGCACCTGCTCTGTTGTAATGAGTCAATATATCTCCTCCCTAATTGCCCTAAATACATATCATAAAGCTTGGCTGTAAAACGCGGACTTCCAAAGCCGGCCAGTAAAGAAGGAGAGCATAATGCAACAGTGCCATTCCTGAGCCGGCCTTAACGAGGACCCATAAATTACATACAGGGGGTTTCATTATGGAGGTGCAGTCTGAAATGTATCTTTTTTTGCAAAACCACCAGCTTCTTTTCTTTCTTTGCGTAAAACTGCCTACTCACCACTTTAGCAAAGACTGGTGGATGATCCAGAGATAGCAAGTGATTCTAGTATTCAGCGCATAATATGCATTTCTCAATGAAACGGACATGAAGGATACCGAAAATCATGCAGTTGAGTGTATTTGAGAAAGTTTGTGTGGTAGGGCCTGTTGACCACAGTGACCAAATGAGTATTCAGGGGCCCATCCTATGCCTCTCCTCTCCTCCTCCCATTCGTGTTGTATTTCCATCTGAGTGTCTTTGATAATGGGCCGCTTTTCTGTAAGCGGAATCTGTCTGGCTGTCTAATGGGGGCCTAGTGCTGTCAAACCTTTATACATACCAGCCACTGTGCTATCAAGAGGACGGGTCAAGACAGGAAAATGAGTCCTAAAGCTCCACCATTAAGCTTCGACAACTCTTTCGGTCTTGAATTAAAAAACATTTTCCCTGAAAGTTTGAGTTAGAAGAGCGCTATTTTAACATAATGAGGCTGTGAAAGTGTACTAGTGAGTAGGTGAGATTTCCTATTCGCTGTGATGAATATTAATGTCCCCGACAGCCTCGGTAGTCCCATTTAGCAACTTGTCTTTTTCAAGACAAGTAAAAGCGCAGTGACATTAGTGAAATTTCAGCGACATTTCACATGTAAAAAAGGCCCATTGTCAATAACGTTGAAATGTATGGGGCACTGCTCACACAGAAGTCACTTTCAAACCAATCAGCTTTTCCAATCAGTGTGGCGAATTCACTTGATCAACGCAAACATGACTGAAATCTGCTAAAAAAAATACGTCATCCCTGCAGCACTATTCTTCAGCATTACAAAATCTTTTTTTACCTCACATTCCATTTACCTGACAAATGATAATGTGCAGTGGTAACACTTTATTTTGATAGTCCTGAGATTCTACTAAATACAAAGTTCTGTCATGAAACTCTAGATGGCGAAGGCCGATAGATTCTAACTCAATCTGACATAAAATCACATCATAATTCACATTGGTATCTTTTCGCATCAGCAGCCAATGAGCTTGCTTCTCATCATTCAAATACTCGGCTAGTGTTTACTGTAACAGTTGCAGCATGCTTCAGAAACCCTCCACCTTCCCCAGCTCCACCTGTATAGATCTGCTACGGAATTATTTCATATACGTATGTTATATGTGCAGCAGCAGTATTTCTTACATGCTCACAGTAGCATGTCTGTGGATTTATTGGCAGTAGCAAATCTCGGTACTTGCTCTACCGCAGCAGCAGCAGCAATATAGCAGATCTATTCCGCCAAGAACCAAACACTTAAAGGTTAGTCCAAAACCCCCCCCCCCCCCCCCCCCCCCCCCCCCCCCCCCCCCCCCCCCCCCCCCCCCCCCCCCCCCCCCCCCCCCCCCCCCCCCCCCCCCCCCCCCCCCCCCCCCCACACACCCCCCCCCCCCCCCCCAAAAAAAAAAAAAAAAAACCCCCCCCCCCCCCCCCCCCCCCCCCCCCCCCCCCCCCCTGTTCCCCAAAAATGCAAATTATTGTCCTTAATTACACACCCTCATGGCGGTGCAAACCGTAAGCCTCGTAATCATCTCGGAATCCATGTGCTTCAGTGTTTGAAACAATCGGCATATACGAGCTACAGCATACTTTTGGCGCAAAAGAAAAACTAACGTCTTTATTCACAATTCGTCTCCTCCTCCCTGGTTCCAGTTTGGCATAAATACAGACCCCCCCCCGCTGGACGGAAACAGGCGTATGCGTTTCTGTGTCGCTCTCACTCCGATCTGTTTCACTACGTTGGTTGTGATTTTGATCTGAATGGAACGTGTTCCGTGACGCAGTTGACACAGAATAGCATATGCTGTTTATGTCCAGCGGATATTCTCCAAAATGGCACCAGGTTGATGCGGAGGAGACGAATTGTTGAATAAAGTCTTTTTTTTTTTTTTTTGCGCAAAAAAAGTATTCTTGCAGCTTCGTAAAATTCTGTATGAACCCACTGATGTCAAATGGATTATTTTACCGATCTTGTTACCGCGTTTCTGGACTTGGGAACATTTCAGTTGCGTTGCTGTCTATGCAGGGTCAGACAGCCCTGGATTCCACAAAATATCTTAATTTGTGTTTCAAAGATGAATGAAGGTCTTACAGGTTGGAACAACATGAGGGTGAGTAATTAATGACAGAATTTAAATTTTTGGGTGAACTAACCCTTTAAACTTGTCATGTCCTTAACATCAAACTTTCCAAGAGTTGTCATGACAGAGCTATAAGTAACAAGGACATGTCAACTTATTCTACTAACCCTAACCTAAGAGCCTATCATACTCTAATAAGGGTTAGTCGATAGTTGCAAAGTTACTTATAGATGGTAAAATGTCTAAAGTGGACTATTGGAATAAAGTGTAATGCTTGCAGCCCTTGCGCAATGGCTTGCATTTTTTTGGTATAAAGTCTTTTTTCATGTGTCTCTGGCAGCTGTGTTTTGGTAGTGAGACGCAGGCCGTCGTACATGAGTCTTTGTGCATGTATTGTACGTCTGTAATCTATCATGCTTCTGTCTCACTCTCAGAGTGATAGTGAGGCTATCAGAGCGCTCGTACACTCAACAGTGGCAATGAAGCACCGCCCCACCTTACGCCAGTCATATTGCAGCCCAGATGTGTGTTTTTACGAGAGCGTCCGGCCAGCCAGCCAGACTCGCCCGCGTTTTAATTAACCAGAGCCTGCCCTTGCAAGATGAGGAGTCACAGAAATTATGACGGCGAAACACAAACTGCAGCTCGACGTTCCCACATACGCACACACACGCAGCTTAGCGGTCGAATAGGGGGTTTGCTAATAAATTTTATGACTCCTCGCAGATTTACAAAGGTGTGTGTATGTGTGTGTGTGTGTAATGGCTCTTATTATTGCATGCAATGGTACATCTGTGTTGTGTGTTCGTCCGTAATGACAGCGCAGGGGGAAGCAGGTAGTAAATTCTGAAAGTTTTGCCCTGCATGCCCAAACAGTGAGCCAGTCACTGGGGTGTTAGAGGGTGTTGGGTGTGTGTGAAGAAGACGGACTGTCAATGCACCCCTGTACCCCCATCACCCAGGCTTTCCCACACACCACCTACAAACACCTGATTAATCCACAAACATTTTAGTGTGTGTGAAGGAAGAGGTTTTCCAGATGCTGTTGTAAGGTGTAACTAGTACAACAAAGAACTGAATTCATGGCCTTTTTGCTTACGGATATTTTGAATATAAATGATTCATTAATTAAGATGAGTACGATGAATACTGTACATATGTCTGTGTTCTGATGTTTTGTGTTAGATAGACGCTATTTGGATACTTCACATAAAATAGAGCTAGGATTTCTAGCACTATACTAACAGAATTAACTAGGGCTGGATTTTGACACAAATTTCACGATCCGATTCGATTCTCATTCACAAGCTTGCGATGCGATTACCGATTCGATTCAATATCGATTATTTTGGATATACTGTATATCAGGTACAGTACATGCCAAATTTTCAAAAGGGAAAAAAAATCTCTCAACTAATGCTGTAAAATATACATGAGAGTCAGTTGGTACTACATTACTATAACATTGAATGTTAAAATGGACAGATTTGTTCAAATTAAATTAATGAAGTTTTTAAAATATTAAAGTTACAATTACATAATAATATTTTCTACTTCAATTTTTTTTTTTAAATATAAACATTTAAATTGTGGCTGTCATAAAAAACTTGATGGATTTATTCAAACATAAATTAAACATTGAAGAATAGTAAAATGTATAATGAATATGTTATTTGGTGCATATATTTAGCAAAATGCCCTACTCTACAGTTTATTTTTCTATCTGACTAATGATTTTAGGGTCACCGAATATGTTTTTCTGAGGTAAATGTGAATTCAGCACTAGAATTAACAAAGATGAAACATAGCAAATTTAACAACAGAAATGGAAAAGCAAAACAACGAATGATCAAAACTAAAATCAACTATTCTAAGATTTGGGTCAGTCAGATATTTTAATGCTTTTGAATGATGCATTCATGTGATGAAAAATACGTACAACAGTAATATTGTGAAATATTATTCAAATTTTTAAATAACTGTTTTCTATTTTCATATATTTTAAAATATAATTTCCTCTGATATTCACGCTGATTGTCAGCAGAATTACTCTAGTCTTCAGATTCTATATAATATATAGTATATATATATATATATATACTATATATATATATATATATATATTTATATATATATATATATATATATAGTTAAAATAACAGCATTTAAAATTTTTAAATGTTTCAATCATGGATATTGGGGAATAAAAATATAAACAACAAAAAATCCATACTGAAACCAACTTTTTAATGGTATTTGGTGTATTTTTTTTAAAGGCAGAATAATCAAACGCATATTTAATTCGGAGCCAGTGAAGTGAAGTCATTACTCATCGGGCGTTGCGATAGTCACAGAGCACAAGCTGATGAGCAGAGCTGCTGCTGTCTGCCTGAAGCGGACGGCGGTTTGTGGTTGCAGACTGCAGCAGTGGCCTGACTTTTATTGATACATGTCTGGGATTGATTTTGGAAAGAGAGGGGCAGAATGACAGGAGAGATATCGGGCCACACAACACATTTATAACCACTTCACTACCGTAAGTCCAGTTGCATAATCATTAAAATTATTTTATTTTTATTTTTTATTTATTATTTTTTTTTATTCCAAATCCAAACCTGGATTTTTTATTTTTTATTTTAATGGTTAATTAAATAATAATAACTGCAATCATGAGCCGGAAACTATTAGTTGTTAACAATGTATGATTGTGCGTATTAGATTTCTTATTTTTGATTGACTACAAACTGTAATCAAATTAAGGCTAAAACCACACAAGTTTAATTTTATTTTAACATCTAATCAATGAACACATATGTTATTTATTTATTTATTTATTTAACAGGCTTACTGTTAAACTTAAACATGGAAGAAATTGTGTGATATTCCTAGCAAAATAGTTGTTGTTGTTGTTGTTGGTTTTACTTTGAGAAGTACATTCTGCTGTACAACAGTAATATATTTTTGTCACAATTTCTCAAGTTAAACTGAACTTTTATTTTGACGGGTTGTCGTAAAGACCTTTGAGTTTTTGTGTGTATGTGACACGACAATACTTTTATCAAATGAAGTTGTGAAAATGCTGCACTTTAATATTCACAGGCACAAGTCAATGTCTCGATTTGATTAATTGAACAGCCCTACTTTTGTTTTATTCATCCAAAAATTGATGTGTGCATTCCACACTTGTTCCGCAATTTCATCCGTGTTTTCTGCATCACGGAAATCACAGAGCCCTACAAATGTGACGTATTTCATCGAATAACATGATTCGCCCATCAGGAAACACACAAACACACATCTTCATTTTATAAACATATCACAGAACGATTATCTTACTCTGACCGCAAATTGAGTGAGACTTCCTCTCTAATAACGTCTGTCAGTCTGGAGATGGCTGCTGTTCTGTCTCACCTCATTGGCAGCCCAGGCTGCGCTGTTGACTTTGATGCTAGCTTTGCCATTGGTGTGTGTGGCGCGCGTCTGGGCTGGAGGCAGCTTGAAAGAGTTAGGGGGTGTGTGTGTGTGTGTGTGTGTGTGTGTGTGTGTGTGTGTGTGTGTGTGTTTGTGTGTGTGTATGGTGGAGTAATGACTCCTGGCACTGTAATGAGCAGCAGGATCTCCTGTGGTCGGTTGCAGGTTAGCGCTGTCTAATCAGGTCTAATGAATGGACGCTTGTGTGTATATTTTCTGTTTGGTCGATGGCTGGTGGGGCGGTCGCTAATTTCCAAGAAGTCTGCCATATGTATAAAATATAACCCACTGCCTCTGAAATGGTGAAAAGTACATATTATCTAGCTGCTTTGAATCTTTAAAAGAGAATAAGAATCAAATAGACTGTTTTAAACACATGCACCTGGTCTCATCCTTCATCAGTAATGTGTTATATCGGATTTTTCATATGCTGGGGTTACCAGAGTGTATCTATTCCGGTTGGGTAGGGTGTACTTGGTGGTTACTTAGGGAGTTGCTGATGGTGCTAGACCTTTTCTTACTGGTCCAATGTAAAAAAAAGAAATATTTATATACAGTATATATATACATATATAATATATATATATATAGTATATATATATGATATTCTGGTCTATAGATGTTGTTTCTGGGGCCCTCCATATAGGCATTTTCCCTCTAGCTGCCAATCACAAGTTTCTTCTGTTCTGCAACAAAATAAATTAAACAATAAAATTTATAAAATTTTTAAAAATAAATAAAGATTAGTTGAAGTACCCAAATTACTAAACTATAGCTAAACTAAAAACATATAATTAAAGCTCTATTAAATATATATAATAATAAAAAGGACAAAAAAACCAAATACTTTTAACTTAACTACAAATGAAAACTGAAATATAAATATTACCGCAATTTAAATAAATACTATAATCTAAATTAAAATTCAACTTGAAATACTAACTCTAAACTCCACTTATTTTTTAGTATTATTATTATTATTATTAAGTGTTTGGCCTTCATCACATTCCATTAGTTAATGTGTTATAAAATGTTCTAAGTGTGATTAATGCCTTAAAAAAATTACATGCAAACAGAGAAGTTGTTGTGTGTTCAGAGAAAGGAGGAAAAAGCACCAGAGAAAAATCATGTATTTGGAGCAGATGTGTCTTTTCCTTAATTCACAGTGCATTATGTGTAAAAGTCTCTGTTGTATGCAGTGTGCTTCTCCTCTGGTCCGTGGCCAGTTTTGGATTCCAGACGTAATGTGTGCGATAAGAATCTGGTTATGGGAAACTGATCCTGGATCTCTAACCAGAGCAGTTAATTACAGCATGGAGACACTTGTTAAAGTCGGAGGTCGACTGCTGGAGCGGCAGACTTGAGCGTGAGTGGATGGAGAGTGAGTGTGAAGGAAGAGAATGTGTTTGACCTTTCTTCTGTCCGTCTCCAGGTCCTCCGTACTGCTGCCCCTAGTGTCAGCACTCGCTATCTCGGTTGCCTCCGCTCTTTCACCATCAAAGTGAAGCCTGTTAGTGATACAAAAAAAAAAAAAAAAATTATACTTACATAACATTATAGAATATTTCTGTTATAGAGACTTTGGTGGGCTGTTTTGTCTTGGTCCAATGAGAAACCATCTAGCAACCATCTAGAAAAGCCTAGCAACCGCTCAGCATCACACTAAACAACACCTACATAACCTCAGACTTTTTGAAATGTTGAGTTCATTGAACCTTTAGACAATATACTGTATATATATATATATATAGAGAAGAGAGAGAGAGAGAGAGAGAGAGAGAGTCATATTTGATACATTAAACTGTTTATCTTCATATGCATAATCTTTATATAAAAAGAACAAAAAAAAAATAGAGGAATAAAGACAACAAAGAAGAAAGTAGAATTATGGGCTATGCGTTTTATTCAGAGGCCCAAAAACTGGTCAAAAATGTGCAATTTGGTGCAGATGCTGATATGGCCAAGAAATTCTAATAGCTTGCAATGTAAATCAATGAGATCTTTAAAACAGTGTAACAGACTACTTAACATAAAATGCATATAAACATCAGTTGTCACTCTATATATCTAACAATATTTCTCAATAAGATGATATTTAAATGCTCAGTTTCATGATCACAGCTCTGTAGTTTCAAAACATATAACGGAATGCAATACAATGATGACTGAGAGAACAAATACACGTTCCTCAAAAGCCTGATGTATCATATTTGATATTGCACTTTTAAACTTTGATTTTTTTTTTCTAAAAGCTGCGTATAAAAGTGTATCAAATATGAAACAGTAGGTTAATTACCAGTAAAACAGTCTTATGTTAAAACAGTAGAGTAAAACAGTAAAAACAGTAATATTCTGAAATATTGTTACAAAGTAAAACAACTGCTTTCTATATTAATATTTTAAAAATGTAATTTATTTCTCTTATGGCAATTTTTCATCATTACTCCAGTCTTCAGTGTCACATAATCAGTCAGAAATCATTCTAATATGTTGATGTTGAAATTGGAGAACATTTATTTGAAATATAAATCTTTTGTAACATTTTAATGTTTTTACTGTTGCATTTTAACATGTCGCATTTAACCAAAAAAAAAAGTCAAATTTCTATGGCACACAACCCCCAAAAATACTACAACAACAATAAGTGTTTTTATTATCCGAGTCGCTTTGCCTGCCCCTCTTCGAACTTCGGAGATACACGCTCTCTCTCTCTCGCTCTCTCTCTCACACACACACACTTCCCAGGATGGAGCAGAGAGTGGGGTGCTTGCTCTTGTGTCACTGCATTAGCCTGCATTGTGTCGGGCCGCTCTCTGCAGAGGTGTCAGCTAAGCCTTCCTGTTTTACACAATGAGGCTGACAAGCAGCGAGAATTCTCTCAGCGTCCCCCGTTTCTGCTCAAGTGCTCAGGACAGCCACCGCCTGAGACGCTTGTGACGGCTTTTCACTTAAGAGATCGTATGTCTATCAATACACCCACAATGGATTTCAGATGTAGGCCTAATAAAATGTCATTATTTGAACAGAGCATAATAGTGTAGAAATGTAAAATGTATCTTTCAGACTCTTAAATGAATATATCAGTGCACCAGATCTACAATATCAGGCTAATGAAATTGGCTATAACTTCAGAATAAGTTGCAATGCAAAGTTACTGTTCCTGATTGGAAGTGGAAAACAAATTGTATATAATATAATAAGAAGAAGCAAAACGGTATAGTTTTCGGTTTTAAATATATATTAGTGAATTTTTAGTGCATTTTGAGAATTATTCATTACACATACATACACTTTGGGGTCAAAAAGACTTTTTAATTACCAAGGTTGTATTTATTTGATCAAAAATGCAGTAAAATTGTGAAATATTATTACAATTTAAAATAACAGTTTCCTATTTTAATATTTAATAAAATGTTATTTATTTCTGTGATCAAAGCAGAATTTTCAGCATCATTACTCCAGTTTTCAGTGTCACATGATCCTTCACAACTCATTCTAATATGCTGATTTGCTGCTCAAGACACATTTATTATTATTATTATTATTATTATCAATGCTTATTGATGATCATTTCAAAAGAAAGTGCAAAAGAACAGCAGAGCAGCATTCATTTAACATAAATCTTTTGTAATGTGTATATCTAATTTATATAGAATATATATTTAATGTCGTCACTTTTTATGTAATTTTTACTAATCTATCTAATTTAATGCATCCTTGCTGAATAAAAGTATATATTTCTTTAAATCTTTCACCATTTTACAACGATTTTACCATGTTTAGGTTGGTTTGCATCTTGCCTAAAAACACTCATTTAAATCACTTATTACACACACATACACAAAAACAGCCGTGTTGATTTATTCTTACAGTTATGATTGTCTGACTGTCGTCATTTCAGTATCAATCTTGCATCTGAAAACAGTAAAACTTCACAGTGGTTTAGGATAGAAAACCACCACAGAGTAAAGCAGGGCTGTTCATACATTCACACACTCACACACATCCTGCTTCACATAAATACACACACAGGTGAGAGATAAGAACTTTCAACACAATCTGATTTTTATTCTGGCCAACACCCAATCAATGAAACACAAACCATGCCAAAACTCGCACTGAAATAAATGCTTTGACCCACGGTTTTTCAACTTTCCTTTAGCACCACGACAAGAAACGCGACGTGTTTTCAGGCCTTTGTTACTATGAATAATGTGTGAATGCTTTGCGTTTCAGCTGTTTGCAGGCCCCCGTTATAAATGGCTGCAGAAATGGCGTTTGCTGGCGTCGTAAAATATTGATATGTTACAGGTACATGTAGGCCTGACTGCAGGTGACGTTTTATGAGATGTTCACTTTGCGCACTACATCAGTCATGCAGGTTGAGGAGCTGTGTGCCGTAAAGGTGGACCGCATGTGTGTGAGCAGCTGCTGCTTTCAAAGGCTTTGCAGGGGAATTTCCCTCTTTTCCCTTTGTGAGAAACAAAAGTGTTCAATTCAGGGTCCGTCTTATCATATATCCTGCCGGGCTTCTGTTCGGAGGGAGGAAATCACATTAAAACAAGGGAGGAATTCACCAAGAATGAATTCAGCCACTGATAGCATTGTGTTTTCACTTGATTTACTAAAGGAATTATGCAAATCAGGTGACGCGGCAAACACACACACAAAAACAATCTCTGCCGAACACTGAATTCCTCATCTTACAGGTCGGTTCTGAAGGCCAGGATGCAGCAGAGCACTGTGATGTGTGGTACTTTACAGCGATTGTACAGCATCACTTTAAAATGCCATAAGTGTGTTTAACTAACATCGCACATCTGGATGATCAGCGGTAAAAGCACTCTTCCCCATCATGTGATGAATAACGGCTACTGTAATCAATAGAAAATAAACAAACATTTCTTTTAAAATAAATTACAGGGCTGATTATAGTCACACTATACAATAGGCCTCGTCTGCATAGAAAGAAGGCATATTTGCACAAAACATAATGACACTGACTTGATATTCCTCTTAAAGAAGAATTGAATGAAAAATGAAAATTCTGTCATCATTTACTCCACCAACACGCATGACTATATGACTTTCATTCTTCTGTGGAACATAAAAAAAGAAACATTGATGAATTAATCCCCCAGTCTGTTTTCTATAACC
>JADLZN010007105.1:177500-185000 GCA_018155175.1 Sinocyclocheilus anophthalmus
TTTGTTTTGTTTTGTGTGTTTCGTTGGACACAAACTGAAATTTAACAGATGAATGAAAATATATGGCAGCAGTGCAGCTTCTTCACTCTTTGTAATTTATATCATGTATATTCATTTTAAATATGGTCGGATGAGCCACATCCAAAGCCCCTATAAAATGTATACACATCTGTGACCACAACAATGGTTGCATTTTATAATATTGCGGCTAGTTGAAATGTTGCTTGGCAGCCATAAACAACCATAAAGAATGACATCAAAACTAAATCACTTCCATTATAATCAACAAAACTGGAAGCACACATAATCTGAATGTGTATTCTGGGTGTGTGTGTGTGTGTACCTGAAGCCAGGTTAGTTACGTTTCTGTCTATTTCTTTGTCTTTGTCTCCTTCTTTCTGTCTCTGATTAGCTCCATATAGAGGTCAGAGGTCACCTCATTCTCCCAGGCTTACCTCGCTTTCTCTCTTTCTGTTCTTCTTCAGTTACAAGACTGATCAGCACAACTAATATCACGTTATATTACTCACTTATGCCCGTTGAGCCCACGGAAGTGTCGGCATTTTAGAAATACAGCTCGGCTCAAACTGTTTAGCACACTTTTTCTTCACCTTGGGACACAAACACTCCCCGTGGCACATGTGTGTGTGTGTGTTTGTATCAGCCCGTCTGCGAAGGCAGTTCCTCACACCTGATGGGAGTAATTGGGCTCTTAAAACAGCACTGAGGGGCTCCTTAACCCCAAAGCAGACTCGAGAGCCGTCCCTCTGGTATTTGACCCTTCAAACTTTTGGGAAAGCAGAGAAAGAGAGAGAAAATTGGCCTGAAACTTAGAAGGGAGAGAGATAAGAGAAAAAAAACTTAGTGATTGCAGGTTGCCCCTAGATTTGAGCACATCATGGCATGTCTGCATGTTTGTATTGATTAGAATGGGAGAAACCGCACTGCTCACTTGCAATGTTTGTCATTCATCTTTGATCGAGCAACACGCCAAAGTTGAATACTTAGGGTTAATGGTTGTTCAAATCCCATAATAATAGTAGTGCTTGCTTAACAAACACCACTAATAAATACATAGGTTGTGTTTCTATTGCAAACAGGCTTACAGTTTTTCTTTGTGCTCATGGCAGACGGCCCAATACTTCCACTCCTCCTCAGAGTAACCTGTTTCCCGTCGTTTCTCAAGCATGAGTGAAACCTGTAGTTAGTCTGTTTAGACAGATGAGTTCACTCATACTTGAACACATGTGTATTTGTGAATATATATATAGTGTTCAGTGGCACCATGTTGTTCCTTGCCATGATCATTAGATTTCATGACGCCGGATTGTTGCATCATCAAATGCAAAAACAAAAAACATAATCATAAGTGACTCCAGTAAACTTCGGCACAGTGTTTTCAGAGTGACTTTAAAACATAATTTCAGCACTTCCACAGCAACGCACAGAAACCATACATGTATGTTTGCAATGCTTTACATTGAAATATGTACCTAAAGTGTGTTTTACTATATATATACTATTCTCTCAAGAACCTAAGTGTGGTTTGTTATCAATTAGCATTTTTTTTCACATTTAATTCTTTACATTCCTCTTGGTCTTTTCATTGTTACATATTTTGTAGCAATACAGTACTTTTTTAAATGACGACAAATGTTGATTAAAACAGTGGTCCAGTCACAGGACCTTTCCTTATATAGTGGATAAATTTGAACGTAAAATGTTACTGTGCCTACATAACTAAAAATGTACCTTATGCACGCTTATTCCATTTATATATATATCTATATATAATATAATATAGATATATATTATATATATATATATATATATATATATTATATATATATATATATATATATATAGTGTTTAAAGCATTATGAATGGCTTTTTAATTATAAGGCATTATGAACTTCATGATGCATCATATTTGGCTCCCAGTAAAGTATTATCAAGAAAAGTAGAGTTATCAGTAAAGCCATATGATTTAAAAACAGCAGCATTTAGTGAATTTGTTTTTTCATCCTAAACTTCATAACTTACTAACTTCATAACTTACTTGATAACTTACTTTTCATCCTAAACCTAAACATACAGCACAATTCACACAATTCACAATTTTATCTGGGGATGCTGTAACATTTTGCAACTCATTTGTCTTGATTTAAATTTAAATTCCCGTACGTGTTCATAATACAGCCAACTTTGAGTGTTAATGTGCTGGAATATAATCACTCTGGAGTTCAAATCTAACATGAGCCCAGAGACAGATTTATTAGCATGGATTCACGCTACTTGTGTGGATATTTCGTTTCTGTCTTAATCACTCACGGCACACTTGATATTCGGTTTCAACTTCATAGAGCTGAAGCAAACATTTACACAGAGTTTCTGTTTTCAAAGAGCTTCTCCACAGTTTTCAGTGGCATTTCTCACTTTTGCTGGGTAATATATCAAGAAAAGAGCGCTGTAAATCTCACGAGAGAACAGCGTCCACTCTCCTTCCGGTCATTTCCTGACATCCTGTCTCACTTTGCCTCTCTCAGTCCCTCCATCTCTCTCTCCATTTCCCTTCACAAGTAACCAGACACCGCAAACTCCACTTCCCTAGCAGTGTCAGGTTAACCAAAGTTAATCAACCAGAGCCTCTGAGACTTCGCACAGCATTGAAGATGTCTTCAATGTTTGAATCCCCCACCTTTCAATGTATAACACGTGAGCAGAAAAAAATATATAATTTTTATATATATATCTATATATCTGTGTGTGTGTGTGTTTGTGTGTGTTTGGTGTGTGTGTGTGTTGTGTGTGTGTGTGTTTATATATATCGGTTTGATACCTGTCAACCAGTATTTTTCCCACTCTGTTACCTTTTTATCAAGACCGACTGTAAGTGCTACCAGTCAATTTTTAATATAAGAAACACTTAGTATTATTATTATTATTATTATTATTAATTATTATTTATTTTATTATTATGAGTTAGAATTCGTATTATTTTATTGTAATCAATATTGTACTATTGTATAATTAAGATTTATACAGAGTTACAGCCCCCTGCAACGCTGCAGAAGGGTAAAGCGGTTTTGGGTGGTGATAAATTATTAATTAAGCAAAAAAAAGTTTTCTAGTTTAATATATTTTCAAATGTATTTATTCCTGTGATGCAAAGCTGAATTTTCAGTAGGCTAGTCATTACTCCAGTCTTTAGAGTCACACGATCCTTCAGAAATCATAAATGCTGCTTTTATTCAACACTTATTGTTGTAGTATTTTGGGGGGTTGTGTGCCAATGTGTTTATTTTTATTTTATTTATTTTTTATTTTTTTGCTTTTTTTTTTGTTGTTGTGAAATGCGACATGTTTAAAGGTGACAGTACGCATTAAATGTTACAAAAGATTGATATTTCAAACAAATGTTCTCCGATTTTCCTCCCAACAACAATATTACATGTTTTTCCAACATTGATAATAAAAATAAGTGTTTCTTGAGCACTAAATCAGCATATTTGTAAGATTTCTGAAGGATCACGTGACACTTTATACTGGAGTAATGATGATGAAAATTCAGCTTCACATCACAGGAATAAATTACATTTTTAATTATATTAAAATAGAAAACAGTTATAATTTGTAATAATATTTCACAATATTTACTGTTTTTACTGTATTTTTTTTAATCAAATGAATGCAGCCTTGGTGCGCATAAAAATAATAACAATACAATCAAAAGTCATTATTTCTATTTCATTACTTTTTGGACATTTGTGTATATATATATATATATATATATATATATAGTATATTATATCTTACATCTCTGATTCTAGTTTTAATGACAGCTCCCTTGAACCCCCATTGTGTTTCTCTGTCTCCAGGAAATGGACAACATGGGTAATGTGAAGTTGTGTCTGGATGGGGCTCTGGGGCCAGCGGAGCTGGCGCAATATGTGCTCCTGCCCCGTCCCCATAGAGCACAACCGGCCATATGCACATCATCGAAGACCATGTGAGCTGTTAGCAGCCTCTGTTATTCTGTCACTTCCCTTTCCTCTCATTCTCGCTCTCCGATTGGTCTGCTGTCCCTCAACTTTTGTATTGACTGTTTCCAGGTGAGAATCCTAGTGTCAGAGCTCAAGAGCCAAGACACATTATGCCAAACATGTAACTGGATGATTAGATAATTTAGGATATTTTTTGAACAATTAGATCAGGGGTCTGAGAGGTCATGCTATGACAATATTCACTTATCCTAAGCTGCAATGCAGCCAACCCTAAAATTGTTACTGCATAATAAAAACTTATTTTATAATAATAATAATAATAATTAATAATAATAATAATAAGATGCAGTGCCAGCCAGGAAATAAAATAAAACAACACAAAACTAAATCAAATCAAATTAAATTAAATTAAAATAAAATAAAATAAACAAAAATAACGCACAGATGCATTTACTTGATCAAAAGTGAAATTATTTCAATAATAAAATTATTTTGAAATAATATTTCAAAAGTGAAATATTTAAATGTGTACATAATTTGAATTGTTTCTTTTGAACTTTCTATTTTTCAAAGAATCCTGAAAAAAAATTGCATGGAAGCACATCTTTTTTAACCTTAATAATAATAATAATAAAATGTTTCTTGAGTAACAAATCAGCATTTTGGCATGATTTCTGAAGGATCACGTGACACTGAAGACTGGAGTAATGATGCTGAAAATTATATTTTAAAATGACATTTAAAATGACATTTTAAAAATATATTAGGGCTGAAAACAGTTTTTTATGTAATAATATTTCACAATATTACTGTATTTTCGATCAAATAAACGCAGCCTTCTTAAGCATAAAAGACTTATTTCAAAAACATAAAAAAAGAAAAAGAAAAATCTCATCAACCCCAATGCTTTGAATGGTAGTGCACCGTATATACTGCATATTGTGTATTTAAGTATGTCTAGAACACTGTACTGAACGAAGACTGAAATGCTCCATTTAGAATTCAGTTTATGATGTAAATGACTAATAACAGCATATCGGCACAACAATGCTCCTACACTGAATGCATCAATGCAGCATTTACTGCAGTCATAAATGTACACAGTTTGATAATATGTATTGCGGGAGCACAGTTTATGATACTTATTTTGCTAGCTGTCATTAAAACACATCATATAATAGCATGTGGGACCTACAGGTTAGTATCAGTTTGATCTATCTTTAAAAGTACTATGACAAAGCTCTTATGCTGAGCATCCTGTGAGAAGCTTGAAGAGACAGTGAGCACATGTTACTGTCAGGAAGATGAGGACAGAACCTGCTGCTGTCAAGATGTCCCCACTTACACAACAGATAAAAACAGCCTATTGTTTGATGAAGCCCTGCCTTTGTCAGAGGAAGTGACTCAGAAGTCAATTACAAGAGTCACGTACAAAGCCAGTTTGGACACTCCTGAATCTTGTAATCCACTGTCTTCAATTATTTGCGTTCTTTGAAAGGACGAGCAGTTGTGTCTTTAAGATAAGATATCTGATCTCTCATAAAGCTGGAGATCTCATTACACACTCGCTGTCTGGCAGGAGGAACTGTTTGCATGTTTACTGTACACTGGCTTTGTTCAGAGATTGTGTTGATGCAGCGGCGGCGGTCTTAAAGGAATAGTTCACCAAAAAATGAAAATTCTGTCATTAATTACCCTCATGTCGTTCCAAACCCTTTAGACCTTTGTTCATCTTCGGAACACAATTTAAGATATTTTTGATGAAATCTGAGGGCTCTCTGACCCTCCCATAGACAGCAAGGTAACTACCACGTTCAAGGTCCAGAAAAGTACCAAGATGATCGACAAAGTAGTCACTTGTGGACACACGTTTACGACAGTACCATGACGCGAGCGTGTGCCGGTGCTGACCCAGATCTGGGTCAACGCCACCACACGCTCGCGTCATGATACTGTCAGGTCCGCTAGCGTCACAAAGTGATGCGGAGGAGACGAATTGTTGAATAAAGTCGTTATTTTTGTTTTCTTTGCGCAAAAATATTCTCGTAGCTTTGTACAGTTGAACCACTGATGTCACACAGACTACTTTGTCGATCATCTTGGTACTTTTCTGGACCTTGATCGTGGTAGTTACATTGCTGTCTATGGGAGGGTCAGACAGCTGTCAGATTCCACAAAATTTTCTTAATTTGTGTTCCGAAGATGAACGAAGGTCTTACGGGTTTCGAACAACATGAGGGTGAGTAATTAATGACAGAATTTTTTATTTTTGGGTGAACTAACCCTTTAATCTGATCATCAAGCTCTTGTGCGGTAGTTGCTGTTGAGTGTGGATTGCTTCCCTTGCTTTAATGATATCTAACTGATTAAGTGAGGGGTCCTTGGTGGCTGACTTATCTAGCTTGTGCTCACTTTCTAATTTAAAAGGACAGTTCACTCAAAAATGAAATTTCTGTCTAAATCTATTGTCATTACAGATCTGTATGATTTTATTTCTTTAACAAAAGGCATAATGTCCTAGCTGGCCTTTCTATACAAAGAAATAGAATGGAAATGTGGATGGCAAAGCTCCAGAAATGACAAAAAAAAAGCACAATAAAGTTGTCTAAACCACTTGTGCACTATACTCCAAATTTTCTAAAGTCCTATGATAGCTTTGTGCGAGAAAGAAATCTAAATTGAAGCCTATTACATATCCCCATCCACTATCTCAGCTTACAGGGAACATTCTTAGAACTTTGGCTAACATTCTGAAATGTTTTAGTTGTGTGTGTGTGTGTGTGTGTGTGTGTGTGGTGTGTGTGTGTGTGTGTGTGTGTGTGTGTTGTGTTTGTGTTGTGTGTTGTGTGTGTTTGTGTGTGTGGTGTGTGTTTGTTTAACATTACTACTTCATGTTTTCTGAAACCTAGACACTAGAAAACCTGAACCTTCATTACCAAGAAACAATACAGTAACGCTTTACAATAAGGTTCCATTTGTTAATATTAGTCAACTACATTAGTTAACATTAACTAACAATAAAAAAAAAAATACTTTGATAGAGTTCATGAATCTCAGTTAATGTTAATTTAACATTTACTAATACATTATTACAATCAAAAGTTGCATCTGTTAATATTATTTTAATGGACCTGAGCTAATATGAATTTACAATTAACAGTTGTATTTTTTTATTAATGTTAACAAAGATTAATAAAGACTGTAGTAAATGTATTGTACATTGATAGTTAATGTTGATGCATTAACTGATGGATATATAGATACATATATTATAATTTTATATATACTGTATATATATATATAATATAATATATATATTATAATATATATATATGTGGGTGGGTGTGTGTGTGAGAGTGTCGTGGGGTGAGTGTGTGTGTGTGTGGGTGTGGTGTGTGTGTGCAACCTTAACTTAAATGGAAACATTTGCAAAATGTTCTTAGAACATATTTTCTAATGATGCTGTTTACACCAATCCTAGCGCAACTCTATATTG